>SNQJ01S0049583.1:31091-64095 GCA_010110895.2 Picea sitchensis
CAACTACTTGTGTCAACCATGTACCCAACATGTACCTCAACCAAAAGCCCTCATCAATTTCATCAACCAAATATGATTTGTAACTTTGTAATAGACCTGGTGTATATGATCACATACCTGCAAACCTTCCTTAACTTTAGCAATAAGAGACTATCATTTTCATTAAACTTTTCTTTAGTCTCACATGACTAGTTTTGGATTAGTCAACAACCCTAACTTGAAATAATCATAACTATGTACATGTAATGAATAAAGATCTGAAAATGATACACAATGTTCTTCAGTGTGTTTTATGGAATTCCTCCAGGTGTCACTTCTTGGAACCTCTCAGAAAAGGAGTTATAGAAAGAATGGCCTACCTTGCTTAATTATGGCTTATTCTAGAGAGAGACCTTGTAGAGCGTGCCCCGCATGGAATATTTGTTAAATTGATCTGAAAATGTTACACAACATACCATAGATTGTACTCTAATGAACACATTTGGTATTATTGAATTTGGATATGTTATGAAGAATTTATGACGTGTGTACCCAAAACACCTATTTTAGACTACTTTCAGGACTAGCCATAAACCCTATTTTCCACATAGTGTAACTCCAAACATACAATGACCCACAAGATTAATTGTTTACCACATATACTTGGATATGTTTCCTCAATGGAATAGCAATTTCACAGTCTGAATCATTCTAGAAAAAACATTATTGCAAAAATAGTGAGATGACCTATAAATAACATACCTTAGAAAGCATCATCAAAAGAATTTATCCTCCCTTGAATTCCGTCCTTCTTTTCTTCACCTTCCCTCTGAAATTCGGCTTAGATATCCATTGGTTACCTCAATCACCTAGATATATTCAATATTCTCAAGTGTGATCTAAAATGAGATAGCCTTGCCTCTTATTTATACTCCCCATCTTCTAGGTCACTTAACCCATTTCTAGGTCACTTAACCTATTTTCCTCATTTTTAGAGTTAACCACTTTCCATAATTAGAAAGTTCTCCATTAATTTATCATTTAAATATTCCTCCTTGACTTTGTCACCTCTCTTTATCCTTTAAATAATCTTCTTTGATTTTGTCACTTCACTTTATTATTTAAATAATCCTTCTTGACTTTGTCACTTTACTTTATGATTTAAATAATAATTTCTTCTTTTCAAGCTCTTTGACTTCTTTGACCTTTTGAGGCTTCAAGCCAACATTTGAGAGTCCTCCAACTTCGTAAGGCCATAACTCTCAAATCGTGAGGAGTTATGTGACGTTCCACATACCAACAGAAATGGCATGAAATGTAATATCCATATAGAATAGTCTTACCTGCAAATATATCAAAACTCATACCAGTATCCATCAAACAAACTTGGGTCCATTACCCAAATTTGGGTTCTCCAAGTTCTCATGGCCATAACTCTCTAACCGTGAGGAGTTATGTGACGTTCCACATACCACTGGAAATGGAATGACATGTACTATCAATCTAGAATAGTATTACCTTAAAATATATTAAAACACATACCATTATACATGAAACAATATTGGGTCCATTACCCAAACCTTTGTGTTACCAGAATTTGCTACCAGACTTTCTCTGAGGGTTGACATCAATATACAATATCACTCTACAATGGTTGACATCAATGACAACCAACAATCCATACCAACTATCCACCATTATAAGCCAACCGTCTGACATCTATTGCACCTATATTAATATTTTTGGGGGATTTACATATCTTATGACATTATTTTTAAATATGTGTGTATCTTTAAAATTAATTTTTTAGGGATGTGGAATTTTCTCAACACATTCATTTTTTGATTCAAGTTGTGAGTTTGAAGACTACCATTGATTTGGTTTATAATTATCTTGGAAGGTTGTGTATAACATAATGGTTGTTGCTCAGGGAGCATACCTCTCATTGAATCTAGAATCCTCCTTGCTACCACTCAAACTCATGCTAATGGCAAGTCCCTACCATGCAAAGAAGATCTTGGGGAAACAGATTGGAAAGCCACCCACTATCACCTCAGTAGCCTTTCCTCTATGCTTTAATGAAAGGGTTGCTAACCTAAGGAGGTTTTCCCTAAGGTGGTAAAAACTAATCCATGTCATTGTATTTATATGGGGAAGTCTTTGGAATTGGTTCATGTTAGGATATGTATCTTCTCTTAGGTGTAAAGAACATTAAGTATGAGAAGAGACAATTGATAATGATATGGAAGAAAATATGATGCAAACAACAATGTTCACTTTAAAGATTCTTGGAACTTAAAATGTTTTTATTTCATCCAAATATTAAATTTCAATGTATCATAGCCATGTACCATTCACCATTTACCATCCAAAAAATGAAACGCAATTTTTTTACCAATCAAATTGGAGAAAGTCTATTCTTGTTTATACCATTCAAAACATATAAACCAATGCTAAAATTTTCTTAACTGATTTGACAGATTTAGTGTTGAGCATAAAATTATCTTAGACCATGAAATGTACCACTCGGAAAACAATATAAATGAGAGCATCCAAACCATAGATCACTATCCAAGACAATGAAATTATGAAATGTTTTAGACTAGTGGCACAATAATAAATGAGAATGTTTTATTAGTTATAGGTTCATGGAATGTGTATCATAAATAATGTTCATCGTCCATGATCATGTCTAAGCATTAGATATTGCAAAAGGAGATATTTCAACTATGTTATATGATAGCAAAATACATCAATTGTTACAAGTTTAAACTATTACCATGTTAAACCTTTTCTCAAATTAGTGCCAAGCTATAACACTTAACAATGATAGATTTTGCATCAAGTTCTTGTCACAATTGTTTACAAGTATTATCTTTAAACACTGGAAAAAATTAACTTTGACTAGCATGCATCATCAATGTTACTTGAGACTCAAATTGCAAACTTTAGACAGTGAACCAACTCTTAGACATTCATGAAAACAAGCAATGATAAGCACTTTTGTAAGGTCGTTGGAATTTTTTGACATCCATATATTAGCAAGAGTTATATGAACTAAGAAACTACTAAAATGCATCATAGGGAATAATTATACCACACTCACTTACAAACTGATTATTCTGCATTTTATGACAATAAACAAACCTTGAAAAAGACCCTAAATAAATGACAACATTTGATAGTTGACAAGGTCATTGGACTCCCTATGATGTTGTTTGGGTACCAGAGATGAAAATGATCAATAATGTCTTAAAACATTTGCAAGTTATGGAATCAACACCAACACCATAGTATATTTAAATCTGTGTAGTTATAAACAACAATAAACATCTCTTAAACAATGATAAATAGTGATGATGTTTTTATGTTTGAGGTAGGTCATCACACCCCTTTAGATTCCTATTGGTTACTTGAGATGTTCTAGAAAACTACTCATCCAAAGAATTGCACAAGAATGTGACAAAGGGTCTAGTTATGATTCATTTGATGCAAATGTTCCAAGGAAAAGAGCTACATTAGGGAATCCACACAAGATTTGGATTCATTTCTTTTCAATATTCCTCAACATACAAAGTGATATATCAAAAGATAGACAATAAAATTTGATCTAAACCCCATTAAATTCCAACTAGGATAATTTTATTTGAATTTTTTTTTAGCATGGATTTAAAAAAATATATACCAATGAAACTCAAACAATCTATATCCAAGGATAAATTTCATAAACCCTAGATTGAAAATAAGAAAAAGAGAAAAAGGGGAAAAATGATTTTTTGTTTTTGGAGTGGTTGAAGACTAAGATAGACCAATGCCTAGAGAGGGCTATGGGGTCTCTACACTGTATCTAGGTGAGGCTTAGGGTTTGATATGTGACAATGTTGATGGAACCTAGAGGATTTTCTCTCAAGCATTGTCCAGGTTAGATAGTTCTTCTCAATATTGGATGGGGTATCGATCCATGAATAATCCTCTCCAAGTACTAACAAGGTGATCTCAAAGGTTGGCAAAGGAAAAAAGGGAAGAGCCCTATGACATCTTACATTAATGTAATGGAACAATAATTCAATGGTCTAGGGGGGAAGGAAAGAAAACCATACCTTGAGTTACCCTTCCAAGTGGAGCATTTCACCCTTATTTGGCCTTGTAGTACTTTGTCCTCTAAAAAACCTGAAAACGTTATATCCAAACCCTTGAAAAATAGTTGAAGCGGCACAGAATTCTTGAAGAACATTGTTGAGGATATAGGTAATGACATTTGCGTTATGGGGGGATTGAATTTGTGTAATTAGTTTTATACTAATCAATTTTTTTTTTAAATAGTTGAAGTTGTTGTACATATTGAATTTAAAATATTTGAGTATCAATTTGTTGTTTGAAAATGACTAGAGCATCTATGGTTTAAAGTCCTGACAACTTCCTACCATACATTAATGCTTCCTTTATTTAATCAACGATCCATTTTCATGATATAACTTCATCAAATAGAATATATTTATTTAATTGGAAGAGTTGAACATGGATTTGTTCAAGATAAATTGGAGGAGTTGAACATGGATTTTTTCAGGCTAAATTTGAAGAGTTGAAAATGGATTTGTTTAGGAATGTGCATGAATCCTATTGAAAAATTCCTTGAGGATGAAAAGATAGACAAGAGATTGATCCATGATGTGATTATCTTTTATTCTGATTGGATCATTACATTGTTGTCCATCTATCTCAATCCTTTCAGAATGGAACACATTGGAGGGTTATTTTAGTGGTAGGTCCCAGTTTGGAAAATTGGGGTCTGGAATCTTCTATGGCCATTTTGAGGCACAAAATGAAATTATTTGGGTTTCAAATGTTTCCATCACAATTGGGACTTTGTGAGGCTATTTTTCACATCCATACGTTTCCAATGGTGCAAACATCGCACCAATCATAGTTTGTATGAAAAATCTATGCCTCCCACAAGTTGACCTACTATGTTGGCCACCATGGCACAAGAGGATTCCACGTTATCCCTTGTTACTGATGCATATGAGGATATCCATGTATGTAATTTCAAGAATATTCTATAAGATCAAAAAACCTATCACAATTGAGGGTTGAAGAAGTCAAAAACCTATCCCTAGATGACTATCGGGCTTTGTTAAATATCAAGCCACTAGGAGGAGAAGAGGTTCCATTCTTTTGCATCGTATTTTGTTCCATAGCTAAGAAAAAAAAATGAGAGTGGTATTATGTGAGCATAACAAAGGAGGATAGATTATGTAGAAGCCATACATGGTACTATTCAAAGGCAACTCTACAAAGAGTGTCTCTTTCTTTGTACTTACATCGTTTCTATACTAGAGAAAAGAGAGAAAAAAAGTCTCACCTTCTGGCTAGTTTTTATTCCATATTGGGTTTCCCAAGTCATATCTTGAGTTTATTTTTGGATGGTGTGATTGTATTTTACTATTGTCTATTTTTCGCGTTTTATCTATTTCATGCATAAGTGAAAAAACAGTAATTAAATATTCTGGAGATCTAAAGGAAAAATGACCTTAATAGTAAAGATTTCAGTATTTTTTTAGATATGTTGTGAAAAATTATTCCAATGGAATATCCATGATGATTTACAGATCTTTTTTTAGTGGGTCTACTAGGATTCCTAAAGTGCAGTCCTTATTGTGGGACTTTTTTAATGGAAAGGAACTCTGAAAAAGTATTAACCCCAATGAGGTTTTTTCATACAGAGCTGGGGAATGATATTTTGAGTAGAGAGAATGATGAGAAAGTTTAATATATGCTACTTTTTGATGTTACTATTTTTTCACTAGGGATTGAAACTGCAGGTGGTGCTATGACAATTGTGATCCACATAAACACTACCATCCCCACAAATATGGAGAAATTATTTGAAACTCAATCATTCAACCAACATACACTTTATGCATCAATTCATGTGTACAAGGGTGAGAAAGGTTGAACCCGAGACAACAAATTGTTGGAAATATTTGATCTCTCTAGAATTCCCCTTGCTCCCACATAATTTCCCCAAATCAAATTTGTCTTCGATATTATGTCGATGGTATTCTCAAAGTGTTTGTTGAGGACACAAACAATGGTAATAAGAACAAGATCACCATCACACATGATAAGGGTAGATTGAGTAAGGGGGAGATTGAGAAAATGTTTCAGGATGCTGAGGAATATAGTTGCAAGGATAAAAAGAACAGGAAAAAGGTGGAGGCCAAGAAATCCTTGGAGAATTATTGTTACAACATGAATAACATTGTATGAAAGATCGAATATTCCATTGAATTAGATATTAGGTGTCTTTATCAAAACTCGCTTGCCAAGGCCAATGAGTTTGATGACAAGATGAAGGAGCTAGAGATTATTTGCAATCCTATCATTGCCAATAATTCATTGGAAAAATATGCGTGTGACATGAGGCACAATGTACGATACATTGAGGATTTTATTGAACAAACAATTCAGTGGTTGGATCAAAACCAAATTTCCAACCGCCAAGAATTTGGCATCAAGATGAATGATTTATGCAACGTTTGGAATCCTATAATTAATAAGATGTACCAATGTGTTGATACTGATATATCCAATGGATATGGAGTTTTTGTCTCTCCACATCATGGGCATTCTGTTGCTATAAGTACTCAGCCTAGAAGATGATTAAATCACTTTTTCCAAATAGTTGTCTTTTGTGTTCTAAATGTATAGAGCACCGTTTAAAATTATGAAACAAGGAAACATTCTCTTATGAAGGACCATTTACATTATTTCACATGTTAGTTTTTTTTGTAAATGTAGAGGGATATCAACCTTACAAGGTTAAATATGTTTCTCAACATGTACACAAACTATCAATGTGTTTATCCCAACCACTAAAACAAAATTAATAAGTATTATTTGATATTTATTATGTGCTATTTCAAATTAGTTGTGAGGTATAATGGGTCAGAACATATAGGATATTTATGTTAACATGTTGACTATACGAATTTGTTAGTAAGTAGTACCAGCTTCATGTAAAGTATTATAGTAAGTAATTTCAGTTGGGAGAATAATTTCATTGGTTAGAATACAAGAAACAATAGTGAGTATTGAAGGTAGTCTCCAATGGAAAATGTTGTTTTGAAATTTTGAAGAAAAAATAAGTGAATATAAAGCTACATGTACAATGACTTCAAATTAGCCACATGAATTAAATTTTCCACGTGAAATTATTTCAATTATTTTTTTTATCTTATGCAAATTTATGCTTGAGTGGTTTTGTAATGTGAATCGTTAAAGATACAAAGGAGAACAATTGAATACAAAAATGATTCATTTACATATAAATTGACTTGAATAGTGAGAAAAAAAAGGACCTAATTGTCTTGTTGACGGGCGTTTATGACACACTGTTAACGGGAAGGATAGATCCGGACCAGGGTTGTCTATTTAACCCAAGGCATCCGATATGATCTAACCTGACATGTTTAATGACTCCATTGGCCAACTAGGGTCCTAAAAACAATGAAAGGAAATAAAATAATCTAAAACTATGATTCTAACAATCGACATACTAATTACAAAATGTTGAGCTAATAGTGTTTAGTATACAAAGATTATATACAATTTACAAGGTTTAAATAAAATCTTGCGAAAATAATTGTTTGATAAAATTTCTGGACAAGGTCAAATATGAACAATACTTCTTTTTATGTTTAAAGATATTAAACTAATGAATATTGAATTAATACAATTGTAACGATGACACAAAAATAGACAAAGATAATTAATGCAATCATCAATCATTCGTATGTAAACAACTTTAAATAAAAGAAAACAATACATCTACTAACCTCTAATTGATCATCAATAAACTAATTTCCTCTCTCTGCATTGTATGAGCTCATGCTTGTACTGTATTTAAGGGAAACCTATGACAGGAACAATCAATAGTGCTTCCCAAAGAAATTCAAGGTAGTGTTTCATGCTTTGGAGTGAATTTATAACAACATAAATATAACTAATTAAATATCTTGTGACCTCAAGATAACTATTAGCTAAGGATGAAAGAAATCTCAATCAGGTGGGCATTGATGTTATCAACCATTTAATATCAGAAGTAAACAAAAAAAAAACTAAATAGTTGATCGATCACAAGCACAAACTAAACCAACAGATCATGGACAACATTCCAAAAATCAACGATATGAAATATCATGTGAAGACAATACTAGAGATAAATCAACACAAATACCATCTCATAACATAGAAATAATAAGAGAATACAAGCAAACAAGCATTGCACAGTTTACACTGGTCTAAAGCCAACAACAAACTGCTTTCCCATATCACTTCCAAAATTACATGTCCATGTTGTGATCCAGAAAAACGTGTCCTTTGTGTCAAAGAAAATGAGACTATTTAACACAACACAGATCCAATCCCTCATATCCATAGGATATGAATGAATCTAAAAAAAATAGAGTTTCAAAACTACTTTCTAATCTATGTCTATAACAACAATGTTTATAATATCTTAATTAAAAGTTGGTTATCCTAGTTTCCAAAAATACACTCAAACTTTGTAAAAAAAACTCTAACTCTTTCACTCAGGAACTTCGTAATCCTCCATAAGCAGCGAGAAAACAATCTTGTAACTGCTCCTTAGAATCTGGAAAGGAAACAAAATAGAATCAATTAAAATCTTATTCACTAACTTAAGACCTGCTATAGAATCCTTGATTTGTAGTTGGTCTGAATCTAAAAATAAAAACGAAATCTTAACAAAGAAAAANTAAGATTTCGTTTTTATTTTTAGATTCAGACCAACTACAAATCAAGGATTCTATAGCAGGTCTTAACAAAGAAAAATTATAAAATAATCAAAATGAAAACCTAAATTTTGCCAATCCATCCAAAATGAATGTTCCTGAGCTAATCTAGAATAATAATAGGGAAATTAATAATTACTATACACAAATTAAAATAGAATTACCAAATCAAATATTCGAGAAAGAAGACTTGCACAGATCGGATCTCAGAACATCGTTAATGTTGTTTGATTTCTTTAAGATGACATTCCCATGTCTCCTGGGTTTCTTGTTGGCTTGAAAAATACCTTGCTCAAATTTTCGTATTCAATTATTCTTTTCAAGCTCCGTGTTGAGTGTGATGACCTAATCTAATCACATTTCTAGATAAGGCACATCAAAATAATACTTCTGTACCCAAGCCAAACAATCATGAAAGTGATCAGATTGGAAAATGGTTGTTATTCATCAACAAGCGAGGATTTTTCTTCTACAAAACGATTTTGAATGCCCGAAAACCCCTCCCAATATTGCAACGACTTGCATTAATCTTACCTTAGACTTGCTTCAGGTGAAATAGAGGAATATGGTATGAATTAATTAACTGATGTGAGGAGAGGGAGGATCTCACTATTCTATAAACCTAGACACCTGAGAATTGGCTTGAATCTATGAGAAAAATGAAAAAAAGATGCTTACCTCAACCAAAACAGAATTTATGAGATAGTGTCCTTCAAAGAATGAGACGTATCTCTGAAATGGTTTAGTTTCTGAATAAACCGCCTCCATGGAAATTAAATGAGCCCATTTCAGAAATGGGTTTCTGACGGTTTCTCCAAATTGTCAACCATTTTATCAGAAAGCATCCTGCAAAAACATTTCTCTGTTATACAATTACAGGTTTATAAAACCTCAGAGTCATTTGGTTACGTTATATCAATAGGAGTAGCGAAGGGGGGAGCATGTTTGAAAACACACGAAATAAAGGATGATCTCTTTGTAATAGGAGGAGATGTGATCCCTAAGGCTTTGGAAAGCCACCATAGCTACCATTTGGAGCATTGAGTGGGTACTAAACCAGAGGACGCACAGAATGAAAAACCACTCTGTGAAATGAGTGCCAAACCCCAACACCAAAAATTACCACTTGAAACAATGAATGCATGCTTGTCCTATGCAGGACTAAGGAGTGATGTTTGAAGGTATGATTGTCATTCCTGTACCAGGACGATGAGACTGTGAAATGACTAGAAAAGATAGGATTCATTTTTTGAATTAAACCAAAGTTTTGCTAGTTGTGCAATCATGTATATGTCAATGTGAAAACCAAATAATCAAGGATAGAAATGACTAATTCATATCCCTCAAGGTGGATAACTCAAAAATTATGGTAAGGGATCAACAAATAAAATGATAAGTTCACAATGTTTAAGGTTTATGAAAATATTAGATGCCCCTAACTGTTACCCAACTTGAAAAAGAAAAATCCATAAACCGTATGATGCACTTAAAGCATGTCTTGTTCTAATTTCATGTTTTCAATCATGAAATTGAACAAGGGGAATGATAGATTAAAAATAATGAACTCATACAAACAACTAGTCCAATGAATTTTTCAAAGCCAAAGATGATAAAAATGTTTGCAAGGAGAAGGAGGCAGCTACAAAAAAATTTATACCTTGACGACGACATTTTACCATGATAAAATTTGACATGAATATTTGGCTACCAACAATGGTGACACGTTGGGGGAAGCATTTATCTTTACATCATCAGAACTTTATATCAGGGAACAGGTGACTCAACAATAATTATTAGAAACAATTAAAAGACAAATCAAGCATTTCAACAATAACTCAGAAAAAACAACATAGTCATAGTATTGGATAAAGTTATGTCCAAAAATTGTAATCCGACATTTCGTCTCGATCACAGGGGTAACAATATTTATACAGATAACTCGAATACCATTGACAGGGCCACTGCTGGTAGCAGACGTCCATAGCCTCGGCAAGGATGTCATTCAACCCACTCTAGTGCTCCTATCTCGACCAAGAGTTCTCCATTTATGACAAAAGCATCATGACATCTAATCTAACTTTCAAAATATACTTGAGGATCTTCGAACCCGACATTGCTTCGCTTCCAGTAGGCATGCTCAGTACCCTCACGAAGTTGTCTTGGTATCATATGTGCATTTACCCGCCACCAACAGACCTGTTCAGTATCTCGACGGGTTTACACACAATTTCCACACATTACAGTGCTTCCAACTCTTTAAAAATGTTTATAATTTTTTCAAAAACTTCATGATATTAAGAGAGAGAGGTGATACTGAAGATTTCACAGCAAGGCAAATGATAGGATCGATCATTAAAAAATATTTTCTCATTCTGATGACTTTCATCGTAATTTGGACATTAAAATTTCAGTTAAGAAATCATCTCCGGGATGGGGAATCACTATGAGCTTTTCTCATTAAAACAGGGATGGAGTCAAAAAATTTTAAGGATAATAATGTTTCCCTGAGATTTCAATGAAAACCGGGAACAATGTCTGGAAAAAAGCTTACCGTAACTAATCTGAGTTTAGAACTTGATGTTCATATGTTTTGAACTGTTATCAACTGCTTCTAATGAAAAATCCAATTCCCTTCAATAATGAATGATGACTTAGAAATAATTATTAGGAAAAAAAAAAGCCAAACAAAAAATAAAAATAAAAACAAAAGAACATGCAAACTAAAAATATTTACATGGGGGCAAACCTGACTTTTCTCAGGCGAAGTATTTCTTGAGAGACTAAATAAAATATAAAAATCCTTATTAATATGAGTGCAATCCTACTCGTGGCACCTTGGGTCAGGGTTGAATTGATGTTCAAATTTACTTATCTCTTTACTTTCCATTTTAAATTTTCATGATGATACTGCGTTTTTGAAAAGAAATATTCCACGAAAAGCAGAGAGAAAAAGATTTAAAGTGGACTTCCCTGACAACTTTCATATTATGGTTCTCTTGGTGTACCTACTTGTGTTCATAATTGCATTATTACAAAGTGAAACAGTATGAAATAAAACTAGGGGAAACCTACTCCTAAACCTACTCTAGACTCCTAAATAGATCAAAACGCTAAGTAAAATCGTATTTCCAGTGCAACCACAAGAGCATCTTCAATCCTGTAAGGCATAGCAAGTCGAAAATTAGAATAAAAGAATGTAGTATTTGCAGATACAAAAGAAATATGTCATGCTTACCTCCTATGTATTCATTTAAAAACAAACCAAGCACAACCTTACCATTCTTTTGAAACTTCTTGATTTATGAATCCTCCAACCATTCTACAATCTTTTCATAAAACTTAGGATGAAAATTATGACTTCAACGAACTAGCTTTATCAATGGGAAACACATCAAAAGAGGATTCATGACATCAATCAGATTACTGGTTTAAACAAGTTTCCTTTTATGAGATGGATCGTTTCAAAACGTGAAGCATAATCATTAAAATTCGAACTAACCAAAGAATGAATATGCAATGTAGAATATCTAATCTCCGGAAGAATGAATGCATTGTCTTTTTCAAAAATAAATCGTGTAAAATCATCTTGCAACATGTCTTTTTTCCATGCGAGTGATGAAAGTGAAAGAGCGTCAAATCCAACTTCATAAATGTTATGTTTAGAATTAATTTCACCAAATCTTGGCATATCGAAAATATCTGATTGTGATGGAAAAGAGTAAGATATTGTGGTTAAAGTATCATGTCCACCAGAATCTAAGAAGAGATTAGGATATAAATAGTAAAAGGAATCAGAAATGAGCACATGAAAATAATCTCTTGAGCTATGATATTTAACAATGGTATTCTCAAGACATTCCTCTTCACTTTCCTTAAAACTTTCACTCTATTTTAGTGATAAATCCTTCAACATAATATGATCATCTAAATTTGCCTCATGTATGATAGAAAATTCGAAACTTTCATGACAAACATCTAATCTCTCATGTGGATAAGGTATGATTTGTGGATGAAGGTATAAGGTTTCTTCTTCAAATTGAAGATTTACATCTCTAGTCAATTTCATAGGAATGTTAGAATGCTTAAGATCATTTTCATCATCTAAGTATTCTTCAACAATTGAATTTAAGTACTGATTAGAGCAAGAGTTCAAAGAATATGGACATTCACCTTGACCCAACATCAAATCTTCTTCCATGATATTTGAGGACTGAATATACAATGATTCAGAGGAAAAACAAGTTTGATTGTCAATAAGAACCTTTTCAATAGATTCTACCTCCCTTGCTTGTTCAAAATTTTCTAATGGATTCTTCTCATCCTGCGAACAAAATTCTTCTCGCAATTGAGTGATAGGATTTGTAATTGATTCGTCATTCGCAATTGAATATGACTGGATGAAAGGGGCACAAGCATCATAGAGGAGATTTAGTACAAATGACATGTCATCAAGATTAAATTTACAAATAACATGATGGATTCTTGTTGAAAATCCTTCTGGAGATGAATTGTCATTGATTAGTGAAGTCTGAAATTCTTCACATAATTGATTGTAATCATAGATTTCAAAAGCATCTAAAAATTCCTTTACAAATTGAAACCAATCAATAGTGTGATATGCTGGAAAAGACTCAAACCAATGTTTAATCTGACCCCTAAAAGTAAAAGCGAATAATCTGCATAAAACTTTTAAATAAAAAATATCATGCTTGATGCATTTACACCAAAACTTATTAAGATGGTCTTTTGCAGACACATTCACCCCACCATCAAAGGTGAGTTTGGACAAACGAGATATTGTCTAATTGGGAATATCGGGTAATAAGAAGTGGAAAGCATGTTCCAACATAGTGATTTGGGGAGCCATGGGGAATTAAATACATTCAAAACAAAGACTCTTGCAAGGCCAGTTTGTTCAGTTTGGCCTGCCTTCTAGTGCATTTCAAGATGACAAAGAAGAATAATTTATAAATCTGGAATTAGGACAGGTTGAGGGGTAAAACATTTAATCATTAAATTTACTTAGTCCTCCTTCTAGTGCCATTTTTTGACGGGCGTTTATGACACACCATCAACAGGAAGGATAGATCCATACCATGGTTGTCTATCTAACCCAAGTCGTTTGGTATGATCTAACCTGATGAGTTTAATGGATCTATTGGCCAACTAGGGTCCTAAAAACAATGAAATGAAATAAACTAATCTAAAACTATGATTCTAACAATCGACATACTAATTACAAAATGTTGAGCTAATAGTGTTTAATATACAAAGAATATATACAATTTACAAGGTTTAAATAAAATCTTGCGAAAATAATTGTTTGATAAAAATTTTGGACAAGGTCAAATATGAACAATACTCTTTTTTATGTTTAAAGATATTAAACTAATGAATACTGAATTAATACGATTGTAATGATGACACAAAAATAGACAAAGATAATTAATGCAATCATCGTTCATCCATATGTAAACAACTTTAAATAAAAGAAAACAATACATCTACTAACCTCTAACTGATAAAAAATAAACTAAGCTCCTCTCTTTGCATTGTATGAGCTCCTGCTTGTCCTATATTTAAGAGAAACCTATTACAGGAACAATCAATAGTGCTTCCCGAAGAAATCCAAGGAAGTGTTTCATGCTTTGGAGTGAATTTATAACAACAAAAAGATAACTAATTAAATATCCTGTGACCTCAAGATAACCAATAGCTAAGGACGAAAGAAATCTCAATCCCAGGCATTGATGTTATCAACCATTTAATATCATAAGAAAACTCAAAAATAACTAAATAGTTGATCGATCACAAGCACAAACTAAACCAACAGATCATGGACAACATTCCAAAAATCAACGATATGAAATATCATGTGAAGACAATACTAGAGATAAATCAACACAAATACCATCTCATAACATAGAAATAATAAGAGAATACAAGCAAACAAGCATTGCACAGTTTACACTGGTCTAAAGCCAACAACAAACTGCTTTCCCATATCACTTCCAAAATTACATGTCCATGTTGTGATCCAGAAAAATGTGTCCTTTGTGTCAAAGAAAATGAGAGTATTTAACACAACGTTGATTGAATCCCTCATATCCATAGGATATGGATGAATCTAAAAAAAATAGATTTTCAAAACTACTTTCTAATCTGAGTCTATAACAACAGTGTTTATAATATCTTAATTAAAAGTTTGTTATCCTAGTTTCAAAAAATATACTCAAACTTTGTAAAAAAACTCCAAGTCTTTCACTCAGGAACTTCGTAATCCTCCATAAGCAGCGAGCAAACAATCCTGTAACTGCTCATTGGAATCTGGAAAGGAAACAAAATAGAATCAATTAAAATCTCATTCACTAACTTAAGACCTACTACATAATCCTTGATTTTGTAGTTGGTTTGAATCTAAAAATAAAAATGAAATCTTAAGAAAGAAAAATTAAAAAATAATCAAAATGAAAACATATTTGCCAATCCATCTGAAAAGAATGTTCCTGAGCTAATCTAGAATAATAATAGGGAAATTAATAATTACTATACACAAATTAAAACAGATTTACCAAATCAAATATTCAAGAAAGAAGACTTGCATAGATAAGATCTCAGAACAACGTTAATGTTGGTTGATTTCTTTAAGATGATATTCCCATGTCTATTGGGTTTCTTGTTGGCTTGAAAAACACCTTGCTCAAATTTTAGTATTCAATTATTCTTTTCAATCTCCCTATTGAGTGTGCTGACCTGATCTAATCGCATTTGTAGATAAGGCACATTAGAATAATAATTTTGTACCCAAGCCAGACAGTCATGACAGTGATCAGATTGGGAAATGGTTTTTATTCATCAACAAGAGAGGATTTTTGTTGTACAAAACGATTTTGAATGCCTGAAAAACCCTCCCAACATTGCAACGACTTGCATTAATCTTACCTTAGCCTCGCTTCAGGTGAAATAGAGGAACAGGGCATGAATTAATTAATTGATGTGAGGAGAGGGAGGATCTCACTATTCTATAAACCTAGACACCTGAGAACTAGCTTGAATATCTGAGAAAAATGAAAAAAAAAACGCTTACCTCAACCAAAATAGAATTTATGAGATATTATCCTTCAAATAATGAGTTGTATCTTAGAAATGGTCTAGTTTCTGATGAAAATTCTCACATGGGAAGTAAATGATCCCATTTCGGAAATGGGTTTCTGAAGGTTTCTCCAAATTGTCAATCGTTTGCTCATAACTTATCTCGCAAAAACATGTCTCTGTTATACAATTATGGGTTTGTAAAAACTCAAAATCATTTGGTTACGATATACCAACAAGAGTAGAGAAGGGAGGAGCGTGTTTGAAAACACATGAAATAGAGGATGAGCTCTGTGTAATTGGAGGAGCTCCGATCCCTAAGGATTCAAAAAGCCACCATCGCTACTGTTGTCGCAAGAGTCGACTTTAGGCTATAATTGAGCCAAGCCTTAGCACATTTTAAATGAAAAAATAAGTTATCACTCAGAACTTGATTTGGGTTGCGTGCAAGTAAATTCCAAGATAACCACGAACCACTTTTGATTAGAAGTTGCCCCTTCCAACCCGAGAGGGATCTCTCGAATATATGTCACGATAGGATATCCAATAAGCTTAACAATGGGCAGATCTGTGGGTAACAAACAGTTTTGAGGTTTTTAGGGCTGATGGGTTGGACTGGGAGGTAGTCCATTGGGAATGGAGTCAAATAATCAAGTAAATAATAAGAGTGTTTCGGCAATGGAAATCCATGGAACAGAGGTGAGGTAGAAGCTAATTACAAAGAGAAGGATTTATAAAAGTATGGCAGCAGAATAAAGAGAAAACATATCAATACACAAGGAGCACTTAGCGATGAGTGAATTCTAAGCATAAATCAGCAGAAAAAGATGGTTGGGAAAGAGCATCTAGCAGAGGATGAATTATGAACCTTGATCTCTGCAAGAAACAACCTATAACCAGTCTCCAACAAAGCATCTAACAGAGGATGAATTCTATTACAAAATAGTTACAAATCGAAAAGAAAGGATAGATGGAGTGATATTGAAACTAAGAAAATGGACAAAATCTGAAAGCAACATCACAAGAATCTCTAATATGGATAAAACATGCTTCTGCAATCTTTTATTAAATTGAAAATGAAAGCTACAGCCCAGGAGTACTACTCTTATGTGTCTTCCCCCCCCCTTTTCTTCTTCAAGAAGATACAATAATATAAGTCTTTTTCCCCCTTTCGAATAACTGAAAAATGATTCGAATTACAAAGAAACCCCTCTGGAAATGAATCGGTATCTCATGTAGGTATCGAGGTCAAAATTATCCCAAAAGACAACAACAATTACCATCAATTTCAAAAACTTTCTGCCATTAGAAAACAGACCAAACTGCTGAAAACTATGGCTGTGGTTATGGTTCTGTATCTCTCGAATCATGACAGTTGTGTATAAACTGGAAGATTTTTTTGTGCATATTTTTGTCCTGAGCAAAAACCTCTCTCAGTTCCCTGAGATCCGTTTCCATTGGCCCCAGATCTGCATTTTACAAACATGTGTCAAAACAGGAAAATATGAGATCCAAAAAATAGGGCTCAGAGATGGATTCGATTCTCCCAATATGTGACACATGTAGGAAAACCAATAGATTTTATTGATATATGATGTGTTAGGCACAAAAACCTTTGACCGTTTCACAAAATGATACTCCAGTCGCTCAGAATCATCATTTGAAAATGATGACTCAACACAGTAAAAAACGCCACATTTCTGAAAATGAACCTCATCTTGCGGGGAACTTGTGAGTGCCTTCCCAAGCTCCAAATGAAAATATGAATTCACCACTGGAAATATTAGGATCTGTAGATGTCAATCGACCATTTGAGCATGCAAAAGGGCCTCTCCACAACTGAGAAAACTGACTTTTGCTAAGGCAGTTTAGTCACTGAAAAAAATTTGCGATTTTGGTGGCTATCAGGCCAAAAACAAGGGTATCTTAGCTACCGAAAGTCTTGGCTTTCGGTGGCTAACAGTACGATTTCGAAGCACTGTAAGCCACCGAAAGTCCTGAAACCCCGATTTTGGGATTTCGGGTTTCGGGAAACATAGCAGTGGTTAAAATCTTTACGTCGACCAAACCTCCGATGGCCGAAACCCCGAAATGGTGATGTGGCATTTATGTTAAACCCTATTATAGTGATTTTATGTCATTTATTGCATCCTTTTCACACCTACTCGTGAGCTCTTCCTCCATGTAGCTTGATGCATGGCGCTTGAACGCTTGGTCTTGGCCGATACACTTTCGGCAGCTAATGGCATATGAAACCTGAGATTTAAGTTACCGAAAGTCTGCACTTTTGGTAGCTAAAAACTATAAATTTTTTCCTCCTAATCTACCGAAAGCCAAAATTTCAATATTTGTTCCAACATAGGCTCCATCTAGGGATGGTGCTTTCCTGTAAAGCGCCAAGAACATTAGACCACGTGCCTTCATCCATTGGGCGACTCAAAATCATCCTTATCAAACTCTGAACCCTGTCACTTTACTTGCAGCTTTCCGAAACAAAAACCACTTGTTCATTCATTGAGCTATGGAGTCGTAATGATTTAAAACAAAACCATACTAGATTCGAAACTGAACTGAAAACATATTAAAAACCACCACTGTAATATAATGCTCAAAGTCAAGCTTATTTATATACTGAAAAATTCCCACTGAATCAAATGATATGAAAATGCCAATGAAGCCAATCCAATAATTGTCTACTTATTTGAAATTTTCTCACACTTTCTTTGAGCATGCTAAAAAAGGAAACTGAGAACTCCCGTCTGACCTATTGGTGATCATGAATTTTCAAACCTTTCATCGATTCTTATGAGAAATATCCATGGCATAGCATACTCCTCCATTAAACGAAACTAAAATATTAACAAAAGGATCTTGGAAAAATATATGGTCATGGGGTTTTAAAACATCTAGGACTACTCTATGTTCTGATTTATAATGCTCAGGATCATTCTCGAAGACAATATCTGAGCACCCTTCAAGATCATCTGCAATGGCATCTCCAAAATCATGGCACAATCTTATTTGAAGACCCTCATCCCTCCATGAAAAATCTGCAGCAAGTTGTTCTACAGAAACAATGAAATAATCATCACTATACTCATCATATTTAGGTTCAGTAGATAACTCAAGAGGGTCATCAGTCAGACAAAAACTTGGGACATCAACTGTGGATCTCTCAAGCAAAGGAAAATCTGTTACTATCTCTGGCATACTGTTTATTTCATAATCATACTTCTGCAAATCACAGTCTAAAGCATTCTCGAACAACAAACTTTCTTCAGGATCATTAAACATGGAAGCCATATCTTTTTCATGAAACAAAACAGAGTCTAAAATCTGATCTCCTGGCAGGAAATCATCATAAATAGGTTCACTAACTTCCTATAAAGTTCCATCAAATACATGACTGTCATCATTTAAAAACAGATTTACATCTTCAGAAATGGAAGAAGTTTGACACTCATATCCGAGACTGTGTGAAAGTTGCAAATCTATGTGAGTAGAGGTTGTAACATAGTTGTTCAGGGGCAGGTCTATCTCTTCTTCTGCAGGTTAATCGTGATGTTGAATATTTTCTTCTTGAGTATGTTCACAAGATCCAAATTCTTTATGAGCCAACTCTTCCTCATACTGATCATCTTCATCAACTTGAGAAATTTTTGATATTTCTTCCTCCTCTTCAAGAGGATTTGTTTCATCGTTTTGTCTTATGAATTCTGTATTACAACAATATTCAAAAAGTATTTCAGCTAAGTAGATTATTTTACAATGTTGATGAAAAAGTATATGAAAATATTTCAATGAAGGAATACTGGAATGGGGTAAAATTTATACCAGAGTCTAGCATCTTTTTCCAATGAAAACATAAACAATTTCATGAGGACATCTTCATGATGTACATTTAATTCCTCCATGAGCTTGTGGAATTCAAACAAGTGTTGAGCGGGATTGTCATCCTCATATTCTCCAAATTTAGGAAGGACATCTTCCCAAATTTTAATGTCTGGAATAGTGTTTGGAAAGCCATAAACATTTGTAAAGTCTAGAGGAGCAAACCTTGCAGCAATTCGAGCAGCAAACGAATTTGACATTTGAGACCAGTGGAGTCTCCAGCAAAATCATGTAGAGTCTACAAACCAAGGAGTTTCCAGGTGAATGATCACAGCCAATTGAATGCCTATCCCTTGTTCACCATCAAGAGATAGATCTGAACTTTTTTGTATCCCAGGGAAGATAACTTTGTCCTCCGTCCCTGGCAATGGCGCCAGAAAATGTTGTCACAAGAGTCGACTCTAGGCTGTAATTGAGCCAAGCCTTAGAACATTTTAAATGAAAAAATAAGTTATCACTCATAACTTGATTTGGGTTGCATGCAAGTAAATTCTGAGATAACCACAAACCACTTTTTATTAGAAGTTGTCCCTTCCAAACCGAGAGGGATCTCTCGAATATATGTCACAATAGGATATCCAATAAGCTTAACAGTGGGCAGATCTATGGGTAACAAACAGTTTTGAGGTTTTTAGGGCTGATGGGTTGGACTATTAGGTAGTCCATTGGGCATGGAGTCAAATAATCAAGTAAATAATAAGAGAGTTTCGACAATGGAAATCCATGGAACAGAGGCGAGGTAGAATCTGATTACAAAGAGAAGGATTTATAAAAGTATGGCAACAGAATAAAGAGAAATCATATCAATACACAAGGAGCACTTAGCAATGAGTGAATTCCAAGAATAAATCAACAGAAAAAGATGGTTGGGATAGAGCATCTAGCAGAGGATGAATTATGAACCTTGATCTCTGCAAGAAACAACCTATAACTAGTCTGCAACAGAGCATCTAACAAAGGATGAATTCTATTACAAAATAGTTACAAATCGATAAGAAAAGATAGATGGAGTGATATTGAAACTAAGAAAACAGAAAAACTCTGCAAGCAACATCATAAGAATCTATGATATGTATAAAATATTCTTCTTCAATCTTTTATTAAATTGAAAATGAAAGCTACAGCCCAAGAGTACTACTCTTGTGTGTCTCCCCCCCCTCCCCCCTTTTTCTTCTTCAAGAAGATACAATAATATAAGTCTTCTGCCCCCTTTGGAATAACTGAAAAATGATTCGAATTACAAAGAAAACCCTCTGGAAATGAATCGTTATTTCATGTAGGTATTGAGGTCGAAATCCTCCTAAAAGACAACAAAAATTACCATCAATTTCAGAAACTTTCTGCCATTAGAAAACAGACCAAACTACTGAAACCTGTGGCTGCGATTATGGTTCTGTATATCTCAAATCGTGAAATCTATGTATAAACTAAAAGAGGATTTTGTGCATATTTTTGTTCTGAGAAGAAACCTCTCTCAGTTCCCTGAGATCTATTTCCATTTGCCCCAAATCTACATTTTACAAACACGTGTCAAAACAGGAAAATATGAGATTTGAAAATTAGGGCTCAGAGATGGATTCGATTCTCCCAATATCTGACACATGTAGGAAAACTGAGAGAGGTTATTTATCTATGATGTGTTAGGAACAACAACCTCCGACCGTTTCTCAAAATGATATTCCAGTCGCTCAGAATCATCATTTGAAAATGATGACTCAGCACAATAAAAAACGCCACATTTCTGAAAATGAACCTCATCTTATGGGGGACTTGTGACTACCTTCCCAAGATCCAAATGAAAATATGAATGCACCACTGGAAATATTAGGATCTGTATATGTCAATAGACCATTTGAGTGCACAAAAAGGCCTCTCCACAGCTGAGAAAACTGACTTTTGCTAAGACAGTTTAGTCACCGAAAAATATCTGTGATTTCAGTGGCTATCAGGCCAAAAACAAGGGTATCTTAGCTACCAAAAGTCCTGGCTTTCGGTGGCTACCAGTGCGATTTCGGAAATTTCTAAGCCACTGAAAGTCCCAAAACCTCGATTTCGTGATTTCTGGTTTCGAGAAACAGAGCAGTGATTAAAATCTTTATGTCGGCCAAACCTCTGATGGTTGAAACCCTGAAATGGTGACGCGACATTTATGTTAAACCCTATTATAGTGATTTTATGTTGTTTATTGCATTCTTTTCGCACCTAATCATGAGATATTCCTCCATGTGGCTTGATGTGTGGTGCTTGAACGCTTGGTCTCGGACAATACCCTTTCGACAGCTAATGGAATATGAAACCCGAGATTTAAGCTACTGAAAGTATGCACTTTCGGTAGCTAAACACTATAAATTTTTTCCTCCTAATCTACCTAAAGCCAAAATTTCAATATTTGTTCCAACAGCTACCATTTGCATTGAGTGGGTACTAAACCAGAGGACACGCAAAATGAAAAACCATTATGTGAAATGAATGCCAAACCCCAGCACCAAAACTTACCACTTGAAACAATGAATGCATGCTTGTCCTATGTAAAACTAAGGAGTGATGTTTGAAGGTATGAATGTCATTCATGTACTAGGACGATGAGACTATGAAATGACTAGAAAAGATATGATTTATATTTTGAATAAACCAAAGTTCTGCTAGCTGCGCAATCATTATATGTCAATGTGAAAACCAAATAATCAAGGATATAAATGACTAAGTCATATCCCCCAAGGTGGATAATTCAAAATTTATGGTAAGGGATCAACTAATAAAATGATAAGTTCACAATGTTTATGGTTTATGAAAATATTAGATGCCCCTAACTGTTACCCAACTTGCAAAAGAAAAATCCATAAATTGTATGATGCCCTCAAACCATAGCTTGTTCTAATTTCATGTTTTCAGTCATGAAATTGAACAAGGAGAACGATAGATTAAAAATAATGAACTCATACAAACAACTAGTCCAATGAATTTTTCAAATCCAAAGATGATAAAAATGTTTGCAAGAAGAAGGAGGCAGCTATAGAAAATTTTATCCCTTGACGACGAAATTTTACCATGATAAATTTTGACATGAATATTTGGCTGCCAACATGTCTATGATAACCCATATGAGTAGTGGAAAATCATAGAAAAGGAGAAAAACTATTGAATGTGACATGCTTGAAAGAATACAATATAGTAAGTTTGCATGTAAAAAATAAATGCCTATTTTCTTTAAAAGTTTAAATGCATTGGGCATAACAATAAGAAATAATAGAAGGGTACATGTGACTAAGCCAATGGATAGAACTTCATTACAAGTATTCAAATAAAGGAAATAAATCAATCCATAACATTTTTTGCAGGTAGCACACCCAACAAGTTAACTTTGTGTATCATAAATCCTATGAGAGGTTTGAAATAGTACAAACCAATAGAGCATTAGATGAAGGTGATTTGCATATAGATAAACTTGAAAAGACATAAAGAAAACCAATTTTCACAACATCTTATGTAGGGAGATTTTGAAACACTATATAGAGAGAGAATGACAACATTAATATTATTTTTGTACACATGTAATGCAGAAAAGGAAGAGAGAAAGAGAAAGTTATAGACAAAAAATGTATCATATTAGTAATTATGACAAAGAAACAATATTGCATTTAAGATATATATTCTGGATATCAATGGAGCATAGAATATTGAAGTTGAACAATGGTCCCAACATCTATAGTCATATAATGTTTATAAAAAGAATAAATATATAGAGAGAGATTGTGTAGGAAGAGACTATTTAAATTCTATAGAAAAAAAAAAAGCAGTGCAGTTTGTAAATTTGTAATATGTTTCTTAGACAAGAACATTATTGTGTTGTCCCTTTTTTCACTATGGTTGTATAATCTTATGTGTATCAAAAACAAATATATGATCAATGTATGTTATTCCCACAATTGCCAAAATATTTTTCACTCTCTTTTTTATTTTCAGTGTCCTAATGCCTAATGAGAAAACAAAGACATTCAAAATGTTAGTGGTTAATTTAGTATAAATGGTAATAAAAAAAACATAAAGAAATAGAAATAGTGCATGGGGATGTAAGATATCATAATAATAAAATGAAATATATAAAAAAGTTGGAATCAATAAAGGATATATGAACAACCAACACACAGTCAATAGATTATTCAAGTATCCAAAAGCATCAAGATTAACTTTGACCTCAATAATAATGACATCAGGAACTTTGACCTCAAGAATAATGACATCGGGAACTTTAACATAATGAAATTTGACCTCAAGAACTATGACCTCAGTAACTATGGCCTTAGGAAATTTTATCTCGAGAACTATAACCTGAAAAACTATGACCTCACGAACTTTGAGCTCAAGGACTATGACCTTAGGAACTTTGACCTCAACAAATTTGAACTCAGGAAATTTAACCTGAGGAACTATGACCTCAAGAAATTTCACCTCAAGAACTATGACGTAATGAACTTTGACCTCGGGAACTATGATCTAGGAACTTTAACCTCATGAACTTTGACCTCAAGAACTAAAGAAATTTGACCGTAGGAACTTTGACCTCAGGAACTATGACCTCAAGAACTTTGACCTTAGGAATTATGACCTCAGAACTTGAGAAACTATGACCTTAAGAAATTTCACCTTAAGAATTATGATCTTAATAAATTTGACCTCAGGAACCATGACCTTGGGAACTATGACCTCAGAAATCATGACCTTGTGAACTATGACCTTAAGAAATATGACCTCTAGGACTTTAACATTAGAGACTTTAACCTTATGAACTTTGACCTAGGATATCTAACCTCAGGAACTTTGACCTCAATAAATATGACCTTAGGAACTTTGATCTCAAATATTTGACCTAGAGAACTTTGACCTCATGAACTATGACCTTAGGAAATTTGACCTCAAGAAATTTTACTTGAGGAATTATGACCTCAGAAATTGTGTCCTCGGGAGTTGTGACCTTAGGAATAATGACATCAGGAACTGTGACCTTAGGAACTATGATCTCAAGATCTTTGACCTCAGGAATGTTTACCTCAAGAACTATGATATTAGGAACTTTGACCTCATGAAAACTGATCTGAGGAACATTGACCTCAGGAGAAATGACCTCAAGAACATTGTAATTAGGAATTTTTACCTCAAGAAGTATGAACTTAGGAACTTTGACCTCAAGAACATTGAATTGAGGAACTTTGACATCATGCACTCTGACCTAAGGAACATTGACCTTAGGAACTATGACTTGAGTAACTTTGATCTTAGGAGCTTTGACCTCAGGAACTATGAACTCGAGAACTTCGACCTTGGGAACTTTGACCTTTAATAAATTTGACCTCAATAATTATGACCTCGGGAACTTTCATCTCAATAAATTTGTATTTAGGAACTATGACTTGAGGAGATATAATCTCAAGACCTAAGAAACTATGATCTCAAGAAATTTTCCCTCAAGAAATATGATCTGAGGAACTTTGACCTCAAGAACAATGACCTCAGGAAAAATGATCTAAGGAACATTGATCTCATGAAAAATGACCTCAGGAACATTGAGCTTAAGAATTTTTACCTGAAGAACTATGAACTTAGGAACTTTGAACTTAAGAACATTGAATTGAGGAGCTTTGACATCAGGAACTCTGACCTTGGGAACTTTGATCTGAGGAAATATGACATGAGTAACTTTACCTTAGGAACTTTGACCTCAAGAGCTATGACCTCAAGAAATTTGACCTTGAGATATTTGACCTAAAGAATTATGACCTCAGGAACTTTGATCTCAAGAAATTTGACCTCAGGAACTATGAATTGAGGAACTATAGCCTCAGGACCTAATAAACTATGACCTTAGGAACCATGACCTTAGGAACTATGACCTAAGGAACTATGATCTCAAGAAATTTGACCTCAAGAACTTTAACCTTTAGAATTTTGACCTCATGAAGTATGACCTCGGGAATAATAGCCTTGGTAAATTTTACCTTAGGAATTTTGACCTACGTAACTATGACCTTAGGAACTTTGACTTCAAGAACATTGAACTGAAAAACTACGATGTAAGGAACTGATCTAACCTCATGAACGTTGAACAAAGAAACTATGACCTAAGGAAATTTAACCTAAGTAACTATGACTTGAGGAAGTTTGACCTTAGGAAATTTGACCTTGGGAACTATGACCTCAGGAACTATGCCCTTAAGAAATTTCACCTCAGGAACCATGACCTCAAGAATTATAACCTTAGGAACTATGACCTCATGAACTTTGACTTTAGGAGCTCTGATATTAGAAACTTTAATGTCGAGAAATTTTACCTCAGAAACTATGACCTCAATAAATCTGACCTCATGAGCTTTTACTTTAGGAACTTTCACCATGAAAACTTTGACCTTAAGGAAATATGACCTAGAGAAATTTGATCTCGAGAATTATGGCTTGAGGATATTTGACCTCGAGAACTATGAATTGAGGAATTTTGGCCTCATAGACTATGACCTAAGGAACTTTGACCTAAAAAACTATGACCCGATGAACTTCGACTTATGAAACTTTGACCTTAGAACTATGACTTGAGTAACTTTGACTTAAGGAACTTCAACTTAAGAAACTATGACCTTAGGATCTTTGAGCTCATAAACTATGACCTCAGGAACTTTGACCTTGGAAACTATGACCTCCAAAACTTTGACCTCGGGAACTATGACCTTGAGAATTATCACCTCATGAACTTTGACCTTAGGAACTTGACCTCAAGAATTTTTTACCTTAGCATTGCATTATTCTTTGCCACCTTTTGGTTCTAATTCTGGGATTATTATTGTAGTGTGTAGGTAGATGTTAAATACTAAAGGTTGGGATTCAAATTCACATTAAAGTTTGTATCTTTGTACCCTATATGGTTGGTTAGTTGTGCTATCATTGTTTATCAACATTTTATTCAAAATCATCTAATTCAATGGAAACCTCTTGTTCAATGATTCATTGAGTGTTTCTTTCAAATGTAGTGAAGAGAGGACTCCAAAAGATTTTTATTTAAATTGTAATAAAAATGAAAATGATTTAGTTGTGTGGAAATAAAGTAATGTGAACTTGACAACATATACATTAAACATTCCATGTATTCAAGTTCGTAGTGAAGTATTTTAATAAAAAAAGAAATAAAAACTAAAATGTGAATTTGAATCAAATTCAAAACATAAAATTATCAAGAGAAATATTATCATTTGTTGAACATGATGTTATGGTGTTGGCATTGATGTCAAAGAGGGTATATGATGTTGGTATTGGAATTGATGCAAAGAGGATCAATATGGTCCCCATTATTTTCATTGAGACAAATTAACATCTTCCCTCCAAACCATATCTCAAATTATTTTTTAGTGTCTACTCCATTAAGTCTTTGTCTCCATTGAAAATCCAATCATAAACATAGGAACATAAAACATCGTCGAGACTACCCTATCAAGTTGGATGTTGAAAGGAAGTGTTTCATGAATCTGCGAGTCTGATGTGCACCTCAAAAAATGGCCAAGTATCATATTCTATCAGTTGAACTCATATAAAGGATAACAATAACCCGTGAATGTGCCGCCGCTGAAAAGAATCACTTAAAAAATTCTAAGTATGGTTCATTATGGAGGAAGCAGAAGTTGGGCGCAAATTTTGATGACATCCGAGATGAAAAGGAAGACATGTGAGTTCGTGAGTTAGCAAACCCACCACATAAAATAATTTTAAGTAGAGTGTAATTTGTAGACGGTGGAAATAAAAGGTACATTTTAGTGATCACAAAATTTGTAGGGAGGAAGAAAATGAAAACCCACGAGTCTGCGAGCCCGCAAACCCGCTACTTAAAATAATTCTAAGTAGAGTCGATGTTTGAAATGAAAGAGGTGTTATAGTCCAAAAATTCCATATTTGCGCATACAAGACATTGGCCCATCCATTTGCATACTTTTCCAAAAATATTGTTGACGCTTCCTTCTAAAAAATTCTTTTTTGGATAGTGTACGCACCATGTTGCACTGATAGCCTGAATACACATGTGTGTTGCATGCTAGTTATCTCGCATACACACACATGTTCCATGCTATTTAGCCCACGTTTACATCCAAAAGTTGCAAAAAATATAAAATTGCGTGAAATTTGATGGAGTTTATGGGCTATGGAGGGCTTCCTAACCATTTTACCCCTTGTATCTCATCCCCAAACCGAATATCCATATTTTTATCATACAAAAATAGGTCTTGGGGAGTCATTTAGAGACATGAAGAAGAGAATAGGAAAACTATGCCAAAATCCCTTTCCTTTCTTTTCCCAAGATTTGCATCTCATTCTTAGTTTTAGCCTCATCTTTCTGCTTCGACCTTTATTCCTATGCAACCCTTCCTCTTTCCCTTGATGGTATGTTGGTTGTGAGAAGCTAGTGTGGGATTGATGCACTTGGAGCCACGATAGAGGAGCCCAGACTTGGTTCGTAGAGCGGTCGCCAGCCAAGGTTGCAACATTTTTTATCTTGAATTGAATAAAAGGGATTATCTTTGTCCCAAAACCCTATGTTTACATGTTCCTGTTAATTTGAGCATTTATAGCAATGTTTATACTTTTAAAGTGATTATTAGATATTGTATATGTTGTTGCATTGTATTCCTAACCTCTTGTAGGTCATCTTTGGGAGGAGATCTGTGATCTAGGAGGCGACAATAAGCGAAAGAGGTTTACACCAACTGTAAGGATTGAAGGTGCACTCATTAACCCTCTCTTTCCTCTTTCTCTTATCACTTAGTTTAGATGGTTTCAGGGTAGATTAAAGGTATATCATTCTTTGAATGGATTTATTGCTATGCCTATTCCTTAGACCCAGTTTAGGGGGATTTTCCCCATAGCAGAATTGGCGACTCCACTAAGGAGTCTCTCTAGGGTCTTAGTGGGGGATTTTGGTTTGATTTGATTTTTTCAGTTTATTTTTTAGTTTTCCAAGTTTACTGAGCTAGTTAGGGTCTTTGGTCACTTCCCAGGTGCCTACCATCCTCCCCTACCCACTTGACTGTCCAAACCCTTTTCTTTTTTGAAAATTTGCAGAGGTGTGCGTGCCATGTCCTCTGTATAGAGCACGTACATACATGATCTTCATAGTATACATCCCATGTAAATACACAGGCTTCTTATGCACAACAAATGTCTTTGTGTTTCAATTTTTTTTTTTTTAAGACTTTCTTGGAAACAAGCTTTTTGCTTCTCAGGTGTAATGTCCCCGACCACCAACCCCTGTCGGGTAGCGCTACCTAAACAGTTGCATCATTTTTTTCTGCTCTTAGAAGAATACCATTAAATGATATTTTTAGTTATCAACCTATTTCCCTAAGAAAAAAGAAGATATAATTGTGTACACTAGCAGATTATAACATGACACAAAAGTTATATAAAGTAAAGACAATCCCATATTAAGTAAGAGGATGAGTATATTTTTCTCTCGTTGGCTGGCCATTCGGGTCACTAGGTTCCACATGACCCTCTTGATTTGTTGTAGAAGACAAGGGGTCTTCCTCTATGAAGATTGGGTTGGACTGTGTACCCACATAATCAAGAGAGCCTTCCTTCATATCCACTATATCATTGTTTCCATTTTGGGGTTGGGAAACCACAATATCCACACCACACACTGATTTAAAAATTGCTTCAAATTTTCCAACCAGCGAGTCAATTTTGTAACAGGCCCCTTCCCTCAACAACCTGAGCAATAAGGGTCTTGTTCAACTAGTATATTTAAATAATCCTAAATATTTTAGTATCCCTTGTTCTAGAGAACCCTAGGTCATGAACCCGACCTTCAAACTCCTCTTTCATTTGTTCATTGGATAGTTTTTGTCTCTTCTATTTGATTGTATCTTCCATATGTTCTACTTTTGTCTTAATTGATTCAGGGTACTAGTCGTGGTAGAAATTGGCTATTGCCTCTGCTTCTTTTTTTGCCCTGGTGACATAGCAGGGCTCTTTATGTTCAGGGGCTGTCATAGAGCATGTTTTAGGTCTTCTTTCAACCACGTTTTTTTCTTTCTCGTTGGACGAGAACCTATTTCCTTTGGTCATTGTTGCTAAATAAAAACTATAGTCGGAAAATCGTAGGGTAAACGGCAAGACACAGACGTGGCCTATGGGTTTGACTTCAAGGAACTAGGGGATGATAGGGAAATTGGTGGGCTGCTTCAAAAAGGTCGAACCCTCCATCCACAGGCCACGAAAGCACTAATATCCCTTGGGACTTTGTGGGTTGACTTCCCATGACACCCTCCCACAGATTCTTGAAACCATGGTACCTAAAGAAACAAAATGAACTATAATTAGACATTCTCGTTGGACGAGAACCTATTTCCTTTGGTCATTGTTGCTAAATAAAAACTATAGTCGGAAAATCGTAGGGTAAACGGCAAGACACAGACGTGGCCTATGGGTTTGACTTCAAGGAACTAGGGGATGATAGGGAAATTGGTGGGTTGCTTCAAAAAGGTCGAACCCTCCATCCACAGGCCACGAAAGCACTAATATCCCTTGGGACTTTGTGGGTTGACTTCCCATGACACCCTCCCACAGATTCTTGAAACCATGGTACCTAAAGAAACAAAATGAACTATAATTAGACAAAGGAAAATGGTTCCCAGGGGAAGAAGCTTGTCATTGGTGATTGAACGAGGGAGGTCGAGACCCTGAGTGCCATCCTCATCTCCTCCATATGAACCCGATTTCCATTTTCCCAATGCCAACATTCTATATTGGTTATCCTCTTGTGCCATTTGAAACCAACCTCCCTTGATGCTACCATGATGCAAATTATCATTTCTATAATAGGTTTCCAAAGCCTTGTATGTTGTCGGGGCGGACCAATTCATCATCAAATAGTTTGAACTTCCATAACCACATAGGGTACTAATTTGCACATCGACTACCATTCAAAATGTGAGGGGTGTGATAGCACCGAAGTCCAACACTCCATCCCCGGGTGGAATATTGAAAGTATTTCTTAACTATATGTAAAAACAAAAACAAAAACATTAACTTTGAAAATTTCCACATTTATATATAATTGATGGGAACTTCATTGAAAACCACATTAATTCTAAAACCAAACGTCAAAAAATAGGGAAAAGAGGAGGGACATCGATGTATAACATAGGGAAAAAACACACAACCCGTCCGAATGTCCAGAATGCCCAAAACCATGAAATTCGCGTGCATTTATTTCCATTGAAAATTCGCTGGGTAGAAGCTAGCCCCCGAAAAACAAACTAATGCACTGCATTCACGCTATATCTCACTAAAAAGGCTCTGCAGAGGGTCTTATGTTGTATAATTTTCAAATCTTCTCCGTGTTAAATCTGTACAGATCTCGGAGCCGACATTGCTGGAAAAATAAATTCACAATTGTCTCAAAAACTAAAGCTAGTAGGTGACCAAATTCGAGGGCACATGCAGATTCCCGCAGCCTATTCTGATAAAACAGGCAGGCATCTGCAATATAGGAGAAATGCCCTTAATTGAAGCCAAATTCTCAAACCAAATTGGGATTTGAATTTGGATACGATGTGGACTACCATTGCAATTTTCAAGGAAAACCTTTCGCAGATTGCCTCAGATGTTCAGGATACTACAGATGGGCTTGAGATTGGAGGAGGATTTGAACGCAGGCCACCGAAGGACCCGTTGAACAAAATCCCCTTCTCGCCAATGGAATAGATCCCAATGTCAAGGCCGAGGTATGCATTCGATCTGATTTAAGAATTTTTTCATTTTATTTTTTGGAAATACCCTCTTGGGTTTCGATCCCGTGACCGTTCTCTTGTTAAATATGAGACACCCATTTCAATTACAGGCCCCGATATTGGTAGCATTGTGTTTTCTGTAAAATTTGGATCATGGTTTCAGAGAGCTTGGTTCTGAAAGAAAGACATGCTTGTTGCCCAGTTGGGTGGTGATGCGAATTGAAAGTGATGGCCGATTGAAGGGATGTGTGTTTGCCTGCCTTGCCATGCCTTTTGAGTTGTGAAACAATGAACTTTTTTTCTTCTCCAGTTCACATTATAATTTATTTATTCAGACCAAGCATTAAAACAATAACATTTGCTTTTAAGTACTCTTATTTGGATCCATAGGTGGAGTTTTGTACTGACTGTGCAGGGGTTAAAAAATTGTCCACGGTCAATGTCATGAACAACTGTTAGATAATGCCACCAAATGCACATGTTATTGATGTCCATACTTATTGATATCATCATTTGCTTTACAATCTATATGGTTGGCATCAATTTTTGTCCTCATTGTTTTGGGAAGAATGATCCATGACATGTGTGTTTAGTGGTTTGAATGCTTTCTTTTTTTTAACGTGGAAAAATTGTACAATGCACACCTATTAGCTTTTGAGTTGCCCTCTGATTTGGTGCATGCATTCAAAATTTGTTTGCATTATGACTAGTAATTGGTGCAGCATATAAAATGAGAATTGTGCAACCAGGGATCGAATATGATAGGAAGGGTCGAGCTCAACAATCTACTATGTATTTTCCTTCACTTGCAGCTATAACTATCCCTTTCCATGTCAAATTGACTAGTAGAAATACATACCTATGCCCCTTCTTTTACGTGTTCAAGTTCAGAGTTGTTTTTTATCTGATACAAGACTTCCTATGATATTTCAAATGTTCTCTTTTTCTAGTCTTTATGCCATGGGGTGAAGCCTTATGGAAGCAACCCATTGTCACGATGGATCAACAGGCTATAGTTTGGAGTTTAGAGGCTTAAAATTCAAGTGGCAAGTTCTGTGTCTGAATTCCGAATATGTGTGCTCTGTGCAGTGTGGTTAACAACTGAGGCATAGGGCATGAAACTAAAAATTTTTGCAACTCATACTGCGATTAAATTTTTTTGACAAAGCAGAAGTTCCCTCCTAAAAGAAATGTGTTAGAGAGTGAATCTGTGAGGCTGTTGATAGAAAGAAACATGAAATTGCATTAATGGCAATGGATGACCAAGTATGAATCTGAATATTATTCTACATCAATGTGGACAGTATAGACTCTAGAGAATCTTTCATGTAAATCTCGAGCCAATAAAATGTACATGTAATCAATAGATAAGAGATAGGCTAGAGTGAAACAAAGCAAATAGGGAGATTATGGCTTTCAATTGCACATGGGCTGAAAACTTACGGGTTGAATTGATCA
>SNQJ01S0049583.1:77209-88836 GCA_010110895.2 Picea sitchensis
TATTCAGTGCACCTTGCATTGAATTACATAATGCTCTTTATCTCAGTCATGTATCTCACCATCCATAAGTTGGAATTATGGCCAATGTGTTGACACATTCTCCCCATACTTCCTATTGTCTTCCCAATTAATTGGATGCCTTCCTTTTCGACCCGAACACTACACCAAAAATATAATTATGTGGTATTCATTAGTGTTAGAAAAAAGGTTGCAGCCCAAGTTTTATTTAAAGGTAGGAATCCTTTAGTACCTGTGTGGATCATAACCTTGACATATCCAACCATGTCTTGGTTTCATACATGACTAGATTATTGGCATCGATTCTATAACAAGTTCTTATCTTTTAATTCTTTGGTTATTACTCCACAACCAAATTAGCATGACATTCTACTATATCAGTGTGTGCATTCAGAAGTTAAAAGTATTTGAATTAATATAGGTCTCCAGCCTTTAACACATCCAGTGGTATGCATTCAAATAATATAATCATGTGGTTTTATAAAATAACTCTGGCTGAGGAAATTCTTACCTAAATTCCCTTTAGCAATTATGAAATAATAGTAATAAAAACTCATACATGCATGACTTCCAATAATAAATTTGATGTTACATGTACGGTTGATGGAAGTAGAATGTTTCATGCTTCTTTTATCAAACCTAACCAACCTTCAAGTTTATGTTGCTTCCTTCCATATGTAGCAACATCATCAACAACGCTTGTAACATGAAAGAATTCTTTTTCTTCTTATGGTTGTTCAACCAACCCTAATTCAACTGTTGCTACTACAATTTCAGCAACTTCTTTCCCATGTGAAATTTTTCCTTGATGATCCCAGAAGTCTTCAAACTTGACTTACCTATCCAATCTCTAGCATAATGTAAGGATGCACATATGCCCCCTTTTCCAGTTTCATAGAATTAAATGAAAGTCCTTCTTTCACCTTACCATCATAGCTTCAAGTGATACCTCCAACCTTTTGGGTTGTCACTCATGGCTCTATGTTAGTTAAGACAGATTCTTGTCAGGCACCATCTCCTCTGCATTCAAAACCATGCATAGAACCGTTTTCTTCTTCCTGGTTCCTTATTGATTTCTCTTTAGAATTCATTTCACTTTTAAATTATTCTTGACTTTATATATCCATGCTCTTATGGAAATAACTTCACACCTTTGGAGTGCATAAACAATCCTCTACTATTCTAGCTTTCCTTCCTGGAGTGTTGACATGCATTCCTATTATCTTGATATCTATCTCATGATTTATTCTTCCATTATCTTAGGATGTTCATGGACTTGACTCCATCCAATATTTTTTCCTTGTCTACTTTGCATACTTACCACCACTTATTATGTTGATATTATTTTTCAACAGTCCATTATTATTTGGATTACTTTGATCCAGCTCCTGCATGACCCAATTATATTTCCAATCATGTTCTATGAGTAATCTTGGATAGTTAACACCAACTTCTTTCTTGAAGCAATTTGATTTAGCCTTCTGACATGCATATTCAACTTCTGCCATGCCATATTTGATGACCTTCATGCCATGCTTCCACTGTGCATTCTGATAATAATAATGGAAGTGCTATCTCCAATCTGTAGGACTGCCCCTTGGAGATATTGTCACTTTATCCATGCATACATCTCATCCTTCTTTATCAAAATACTAGCATTTTGATATATATCAATCTGTGTAGATTAAATCTTCCCACTATGTACTTCTTTATCTTAACATTCTTTAGCACTTTTTATGTTTTAAATGTAACCATTACATCTATAAATGGGCGTACAACAAATTTTTGTTAGCTAGAACCATGATATACCATTTTGGTATTATATGCACAATTTTTCCTTTTTATGGTCACCCAAAATATGCATTCTTACTTCCTGCGATCTAAGTTGTTCACTCCTCAAATATGGATGAATACCTGTAATCCTCCTTCCAAGACCTTTCCAATGACCTTCTTTGCTCAATTCTGAGCCTTGAGTAGAAATCTATGATCCTTTAAAACTTGTGTTTTTTCTCTGATGCACTTCTTGTGCAACGAACTCTTTTCTTTGAGTTAATGGCTCTTAGATCGTTTTTGGACCCGATAAAAAGTTCCCAGGTCTTCAGTACCTCTTTTGATGTAGATTCTAACCAGACGAAACCCACAGGCTTCCTTCCTAACCCCTTTTCCCTTCTTTAACACAATTTTCGAGCACTAGCCCTTTTTCTTCATCCCTCAATTGCATGTGACCATGGGTTGTGACTCGGTGCTATCATATAGGTGCTTATCTGGAGCCTTGAAACTTCGAGGCTCTAAAGCCTCTGAGTTTTCTCTTTCCACATATCACAAACATCACAAAACCTTGAACTGGAGCCTCAGAGGTTTCTCTTTCCACATATCACAAACATCAGAGAACCTTGAACTGGAGAATTTATGGAGGATGGTGGATCTACGGTCCATAGATTCTCAACAACCAACGGCTAGGATTTATTGTGGAACTCCGGACTTCGGCAGTTATGGGTTGTCCATACTCTACAACCTTATGGAGTGCCCAATCTCCAAACTTTGGTATTGGTTTCCACGTACCTTCTCCCGATCAATGGTCGAGATTAACTCTGGCCTCCGGGACTTCTTGACTCAACGCAACTACAACACAATTCCTCTGAAGTACCAAGTCTTCGGACTTTGGGATCATGTGCCACACATCCACTGGTGCCCACGGTCTCTATGCTTGAACTAATAAATACTGAAAACGTCACATCAAACTTTATACTTTTCAAATTGCGGGGACATGGGTCAGCGGTTTTGGAGTAACCGCTGATCATTTTGCAATTGTCCCCACGCTGACACGTACCACTTTTGGGAAACCGTGGTTTGGATTGCGGGACCTCCTTGTATAATTTTCTTCTACGCATCTTTGATCTCCGCAATGCCTCCTGGCCATCGATCTTGATAGATCGTGATCAAAGTTAATGCGAGCCTGATCCAGCTAACTTCTTCACCAAGTTTAACTACCTTGTGTCATGTTCTAACTGCATTTCAATATTCCAAAGGGTACATAACTCACTGACACGTGGCACGCATCTTGTGTGTCCACGTCATCTCAAGTGATGTCAAAAATTCATGTCACTTCGGGACTTCAGGGATACGAGACTTCAGAAAATTTTACACTTCCACACCTCAAGTCATCCGAACATCGAACTTTTGAACTTCTTAATCTTACAGGTCCACATAGTACAGATTTCATCAATTAAGGTGGTGACATGTAGCAAACCTAGGTAGGTCCACGTTACCCTAGGTGACATCATCTTTCCACATCATATCCGACAGTTCGAAACTTCAGGGATTTCCTGCCTTCGGCATTTTCTTCCAAGATCTCGAACTATAGGATTGACGAATTGGTCCATGTCACCCTGGGTGATATTAATTCGATGCTCCAGGACATCGGGGATTTCCTTCCTTTCGTGAAACCACAAACCATTCTTGTGGAGTGTCGAAACTTCGAACCTTATTAATCTTTGGACAAGTATCCCTTGGAATAGATGGTCTAGATTGACTCTGAACTTTGGGACTTTGGAAGTTCTTCGCTCTCACACTCCATTTCTCCCGAAGTGCCAAGTTTACGAACTGTTGTGAGATATACGACTCACAACCATTCGCATGCAGATCTGTCAGTTGAGATATGCTCTTCCTATTGTGCCTTACCTTCTTCTCTTGGATTGATCTAACGGCTCTGATTTGTCTTCGGCCGAACCAAAGGTCAAACAATTTTCCTCGGATTTACGGCGTAGATCCACTCCGGGACTTTGGAGCTTTGACACTTTTTCTCCCTTTTTATGACAAGTAACTTCAAACAGATGGAGTGGTAAAGTCCCGAAGGACTTCGGTGCTTATCCACCATGTTCCTCTTCCCAGATGTAACAGTTGTGAAAGATCTTCCTTCTTCTGAACATATCCTACAGTCCAATTCTAAACTTTGTGGCCCAATACCATGGTTGCGGTGGTATCCTTCCTCTGTAGGTTTTCTTGAACCGCTATACTTTCTGGGCTTCTGAACACATTTCAAGTGTTCACACGGTGGCTTCCTGGCACTCAAGAATGCTATGAACTTCGAATTTTTTCCCTCTCGAAAACAATTCACTTTGAAACCTTTTCTTCATTAACGGTTTACACAGCCCATATAGGCTCAGTGTTGAAACCATGCTCTAATACCATTTTGTAACGTCCCCGACCACCAACCCCTGCCGGGTAGTGCTACATAAACATTTGTATCATTGTTTTTCTGCTCTGATACCATTTTTTAACGTCCCCGACCACCAACCCTTACCGGGTAGCACTACCTAACACCTGAATCCTTTAATTCTTCTCTGATACCATTTTTTTACACCCCCGGCCACCCAAGACAGGCCATGCTACTCATAGAAACAAATTATCATATTCATATAAATATAAACATAAACATACAACATATTCGTTTCATACATGGATTAATGTGGAAATAACAATGAAAGAATACATGCAGTACTCACAGGAAAACCCATAATTTAACAACATATACAGGCAATACTCATCAACCTAGCATGTACAAATACACATGTAAATGAACATAGGAATGGGTACTTATCTTTCAATTGAAGTACACCAACTGCATGCAGACCTTCCATGAACCTCCCAACCATAGACCACGCTGCTCATCACACTTAGCAGTGGGTCACCCCCGAGCTGGGACTAAACTCCACCGGGCAAACGAATTGTAGGCTTGGCAAGGAAAATAATGAAGTTACACAAAACAACAGGAAGGATCTTTTATCCCAGGAGCCACTTACACCCACAACCCACATACCCTCATTCTCCACAAGCCTGCTCCACCCCAGGAGGGTACACCTTCACTAATACATGTCCATTGGCTACTACACCTCCCTTACCTTGGGCTTCAGCAACAGGCTGGACTGGAATTCTCAAGGTACTGTAGCTTCTACGGGACTCCCTCTAGGAGAACTCACTTCCCAACAAACTCTCTCACCTGGAAGAGTTTCTCACAGGTGTAACAAACTGCTTCTTCAATTCAGCTCTTATGTCAAACAGACATAGGTGATGTCAACAAAAAAATTCGGGTAACATACAGGTGAAGTCAACCACAGAAGACGGGTATGGACACAAAATATGGCATCAAACCAAGCTTAGCCAAAATTGTGTTGGCAACAACCTCCAACTGCTACGACACAATGCGACTCAAGAAAAATACAAGTTCATCGGGCTTCACAGGAAATACGCAGGACAACTCCAGTGTTTGCAGGTTACACTGGGGTGTGCCTCAGTGGGGAGTATGGCTCTCTTATAGGGTGGCTAACCTCGCAAGAGTGCTAACACAATGGTGAAGTATCGTGACAGTCGTGAGAATCATAACACTCATGAAATGAGATGCCTTGACAAAGAGATGATTTTCCCACTTAAAACTACATGCACCTAGGTTGACACATGTCTCCTTGAAGCTGCATCAGCTCCACTTAACACTTGTCCCCCTTTCCCCTAGGAAATTAGGAAAACACAGATTATTTCAAACCTTATCCTTTAGGAAATAATAATATAATAATATTCCTTTAGAGGTAAGCCCTCTAGCTTAGCCCCTATTCCTAGACACTTAGCCCCTTCCCTGCCTAGTTGAGCTTAGTCCCCCATAACTCTTTCTTCATGGAGGGTCTACACATAGTGATGTATAATTTTTATTAATGATTCTCATAATAACAAAACATGCTCCTGGCCTTAGCATCCTAGGCTCTTTGGCCTAATCATCACATAAGCCTCCTAGCTTATTATAACTCGACTCACCACCCTAACAAAAAATTTTACAATTCATAATTACAATTGGGGCTCTACCGGGAGATATTTCATCAGGCCTTCCTCAACTCTTCAGGGTCTCTGTTTATTGTGTTTGATTGGGTTAAAGATTCAGTGTATCTTGTAATTGGTAAAGAACCCTTGTTGTTTCTTTATTTTATTTTTATTGTTTTGAAGGTTTAGGGTAAACTCGTAAGCGTTAGATCCTCCTATGGATTCCAGTGAATCCCTATGTTTCCTTAGGGTCTGTGTTAGTCTTGGTTTCTTTTCTTTTTTCTCTTTACCTTGTTTATGTTTTGGAAAACAAAATAATATCATTTACTTGTGATTTTATTTTCTAAAGAATTCAAAAAATAAAAAAGAATGTAGTTTCATTTATTTAAGCATTTTTGTTTGGTAGTTGTAGCATAGGTTGTTTATTACAAAATAAAAACGTTTCATTTCCAAATTTCCTTCTTTGTTATTTCTTTGAAAGTTTGGTAGTTTTCATTTTCATTATAAAATGAAAAGCGCATTCTAGAATTTTTTTTGCATTTTGGGATCTTGGACTATACCTCGCAAAGTTTGCATTTACAAGGATTAAAATTCACTTTTCAGTTGTAGAACCTAATTTTATTTTTGCACAAATGTTCTAAAGATTTTATTTCTTCTCTTTCATCTCTTGAGAACACCATAAATTTCACATTCGTACCCTTTTGAGTGAATAAATCCACTTAAAATCAATGATCAACACTTAAAATCAACTAGACTTTTGTTTGTAGGGTTCACCAAGCAGTCTAGGATTTAGGGCCTTGAAATAGGTGTGGAGAGGAAACTCTTCAAGGCCACTTAAAAAAACATAAGAGTCTATGATAGGGAGTGTCAGATTTAATTTTCATAAGAGTTAGTCGGGACCCCCCTCTAACATAGGGTCTAAACACGAGGTCGTGTGAGGAAAGGTAGAGGATATAACCCCTCCAAAGTCAGACTGAGTGTAGTGGAGATCCTATATTGAGGGTCGTTCTTGGGATTTACGTTGATCGCATTTGAATACAGAGCCTCATGGACCTAGAATCCATTCGATATCCTCAGTTGTCTTCTGAACCATTTTTCTTTGGTACCCTGGAAAGGATTTGAATTTTGTTATCCTTCTCATTATGATCATCCCGACTGTTGTATGTACCCACCTGGGGATTGATGGGGAGCTGAAAACCTAGTTGCATGTTTTTTTAGTGACTTACACGAGTGAATGCAAGGTATCCCATAGTACCTAGGGAAGACCTCAGATCACACTTTGGAAAGTATACCCAGAGGGTGTTTCTATGTTCGAGTTACAATGTACCTGAGCTAGATCAAGAGGGTTCATTTGAAGTGACCGGGCCACAGGAAAATGTACCTGAGATAGCACTTAGATAAGACTTTCCTTCACTGGAGGATTCCACCATTTTTTACCTCAAAGCTAAAGGATTCAGGTCCACACACTATTAAATTTGAACATTTTTGCGATGAAGTAGAGACGAATTTTCGTTGGCATAGAGTCATTTTTGCGATCCAAATAATTTTTTTTTTCTTCGAAATTAATTCTTTGGTCTAGCAACCACACATGGATCTTCGTCAGTCTAGCAACTGGAAAAAGAAGCCTATTCACAATAGGGAAAATTTTGGCTAGCGACGAATGTTAGTCAGTCAAACGACTAATATTAGTCGCAAGAGTGACCAAAACAACCTTGGCAAACATAGTCAATAAACCACTATGAGTCATTAGAATGACGAATATTAGTCAGTCAAACAACTAATATTAGTCACAAGAGTGACCAAAACAACCCTGGAAAACTTAGTCAATAAACCACTATGAATCATTAGAGCGACCAAAACATCAGTTAAAAAGGTCAAAAGAAGCAGGATCAGTTAGTCGCACTAGCGACTAACTGATTAGCGACGAACACGTTGGTCGCTCTAGCGACTAACAGGTTGGTCGCTAAAGTGACTAACAGGTTGATGTTTGTGACCAATTAGCTATACTATCGACAAACAAGTCGGTCGCTAAAGCGACCAATATTGGGTTTTTTTTTTTTTTTAAATTATGCCATTCACACAGGATCTATGCAAATCTGACCTACATGAGCATTCTTTAATAGCAAAAATGAAATGGTCCATGACTATAACAGAGAATTAAAAAAATTGCAATGCAACTATCTATATGCCTAGGTTTCTTTTGATTTTTCAAATTAAAATGAAATGAATTGCAAGAAAAGAAACCTATAGATGTAAACAACCATTCAAATGCAAAGTTACAACCTATTTGCAGAGAACAAACAAAGAGTCAAACCCTCAAAAAATCTCTTGAAGGAAAGGTAATAAAACCATAAGGGGGTTTGTTCCTCAATCCTTTGGATTTTTAAGGGTTTTAATCCAAACCTACAAACTAAAATCTAACTAATTATCCACATTCTCTAAATATAAACCTAGTAGACACATGAAAGCGATAAAAACTAGAAAAAATAATTTTTTTAACCCCTACAGAAAGTTACCTGAAAAAGTGTGTTGGCCCATGATGAAAGGTACCATGTTTCCTACATTGACAAACACAGGAACCAGACCTTGTTGATGCATTGGTCAGTGCACTTGTTGACCCCAATAAGTGTGATGGTCTCTAGGGGTCTCCTGCACCTGGGAGCTCAACTCTGTGGGATTCCTTTGTGGTTTCCAACCCTTGTCACTTGCAAACACAACACATAAAGCTAAAAGAAGTCAGAAACACTAAAAAAACTCATAAAAACAAATGAACTTATTTACCACACACCCACAATCAAGGATCTTGAGGTTGGCTCATATCCCTAGTGGAGTCACCACTCTATTGGTGCAAATGTACAAACAGAGTGAGAAACTTTGCAAACCTTGTGGTTGCTACAAGATTACAGACAAATGAGTTAGAAAACTAAAAACCCTATATTTCAATGAACTAATTTATTCTCTAAGCTATGTTATTCCTATATATGGAAGTAAAATGCAACAAAAAAATAAAAGACAAGAACAACTATTTGATCAAAGAATAAATGAATCCATTACCCAAATAGTAGACTTCACAATATCACTGGTGGAGAGATCTTGAAGGTGTTTATCTTCTATTGGCCTCTCCTTTAGAGGGTTCTTTGATTTCCTTGAGTGTGTGGTTGTAGTTTCTCTTTCCTCTGGCTATAGATGGATGCAATAGTGTGCTCCTCAAGAAACTAGGATTTCAATGGTAAAGGGACACACCTAGGGAAAAAATCCACAACGAGGGAAAATGAGAGAAAGAGGAATGAAAGAGTGATATTGAAATGGGGGGAGACCTCTACTTGTTTTATAGGAAAAATATGGAATTTCTCTCATATTTTTTCTTTTCTAAATTAAAAATAGGAGGGAAAGTCATAAAAAGGGTTTATGAATTAATTAAGTGGGATTAACTTTAGGGAAATGNAGAAAACTAAAAACCCTATATTTCAATGAACTAATTTATTCTCTAAGCTATGTTATTCCTATATATGGAAGTAAAATGCAACAAAAAAATAAAAGACAAGAACAACTATTTGATCAAAGAATAAATGAATCCATTACCCAAATAGTAGACTTCACAATATCACTGGTGGAGAGATCTTGAAGGTGTTTATCTTCTATTGGCCTCTCCTTTAGAGGGTTCTTTGATTTCCTTGAGTGTGTGGTTGTAGTTTCTCTTTCCTCTGGCTATAGATGGATGCAATAGTGTGCTCCTCAAGAAACTAGGATTTCAATGGTAAAGGGACACACCTAGGGAAAAAATCCACAACGAGGGAAAATGAGAGAAAGAGGAATGAAAGAGTGATATTGAAATGGGGGGAGACCTCTACTTGTTTTATAGGAAAAATATGGAATTTCTCTCATATTTTTTCTTTTCTAAATTAAAAATAGGAGGGAAAGTCATAAAAAGGGTTTATGAATTAATTAAGTGGGATTAACTTTAGGGAAATGGTTACTAAAGTTAATTAAAGGGGATATTTATGGCTTTATGAGTGAAATTAACTTTAGGAAAATGGTTATCACAGTTAATTAAATGGGATATGGTGTAAAAGTCATGATACCCATACTATTGTTGAAGTATTTCAATACACATAGCATTTTGTTCTAGATTAAAATTCGAGCCAGATCCTCCCTTTCGACCCGATTTTCTAGTAATGGCAATGATGCAAAAAAAAATCGCCCCTATTTTCTGGTAATGGAAACGATTTAGAGGTATTTATCCCTAGTTTTATTGTATTGGAAATGATTAAGAGTTATTTTTCCATGGGTTCCCTCAAATCATGAGTGGAGAGGCCTTGTAGTTGTCTTACCTTACCTACATCAAAGGGCAAGTGGAAAGAGTGAAGAGCATGGAAAAATGCACTATCACAGTGTATGGAGAAACAAGGTCTAAATTTTTGGGTATGAAAAGACATCAGAGAATACATTTCTCCCCTGCAATGTCTTTAGTGAGACTGAAAAAGCAAGTCGAATCCTTGATCTGACAATGTTCAGCAATTATAAACAACTCTATGACATGTTACGAAAAATGCTTAGTATTGAATATTTAGAGCTATCAAACCGTATTATCTACAAGGATATTGGTAACATTTTGAGGCAGGTTGGAGAGGAACCTTCTAGGTAATTTGATCTCACTTCAAAACTTACACCTGATCCATTTACTAAATTAGGGCTTGGGCAAAGGCTAAAAGAAAACAATTGTAATCTATTTTCTTTGATTCACAAAATGTCTCTGCATGTCATGTTAATGTTGTCTTTGCTAAGAAAAATGAAAGCACAAGCAACTACAATGTGAGAGAAATCTTATGTTTTAGTTAAAAGAACTTTCCTATTGTGTTTTCTTCTTGAGTTTAGGAATAATTTCTTATGTGTATTTTCAGGCAACTAAGAAAATATTTTATTGTCTTTGAATTGAATCCATAGATTTCATGAAGATAGTGAGGAGGCTTACAATCTTAGCTGAATCTGGCAGTGACAACATGTTAAGGTAATTTTTGGTATGCTTCAATCTACATGCCTGATTCTTCCATTACAAGGTTGGATCTCGTTCAAGATCATTAAGTTCAAGATCTAATAACGATGTAACTTTGGAGGAACACAATTTATATAATGTCTAAAATTAGGATGATAATGATATTCACTCAAATTTAATGTTTTTTTTAACCTAGTAGGTAATCTCCTTCAGCTGTTGAAGGTAACATAATGATCAAAAGTCCTGTTTTATTGATCAAACTGAGAAAAATAGACCTTGGGACAAAGAGTTAAACTTCATTAACTCTCCGATCAATCAATACATAATAGAGCATTGCATGATACAATATTTTCATTTTTTCCAATTCTTTCTTGCAAAGTGGTCATAGATGAAAATGGTCTGTGAAATGGATACGGTCTTGTTTAGTTTGAGCAAAAAGACTGAAAAAAAAACTCCATTGAAAATTTGAATGGTTTGTTGATTAATTATAAACAAGTCTATTTGTTTGATCTCAGGAAAGAGATATGAGATTCAAATTATGTCCCATTTATTTGTACATTTCAAATCTTACTAGATATGTTAGAATATTAACAAATATTGTTGCATTTGGAGAGTTCTTGGCCAACAAGAATCTCTGAAATGCACTCTATTATGTTATCATTGTATATGATGAATTGGATGGATATTTTGTGTGTATGTTGAATAAAGTGTTTATTTTTGGAGTTGTGACAAAGAGGCTTGCAAAAAACCCATCATATAGCATGGTCAAAGTTTTTATGGTAGTGTTGAACTAAAATTACCATTGATG
>SNQJ01S0049584.1:1147-13918 GCA_010110895.2 Picea sitchensis
AATGAAAATGTCTCCTTGGTATATATAGGAGACTAGGAGGTATAATTACAACTAATGGCCTAAAGCTGACATAAATAAAATAACATTACTAATCTAATATGCCCCAATTAAGGGGTAATGAGCCAATATTAGGGATTAACACATTCTGGGTAATCTTGTGATGAAATCCATGGTGATCACTTCCCATTTATTTTTTGGGATTGGCAATGGCTGTAGCAACCCTGCTGGGTGCCTATTCTCATCCTTCACCTTTTGAAATTCCATACATCGAGCGATGTAATCAACAACATCCTTCTTCATTCTCGTCCAAAAGAACTGGATTCTTACTGCTGTAATTGTTTTCTGGTAACCAAGATGTCCACCATAAGGAACATCATGCATTTCCTTTAGTACCAAATTCCTCAGTTCTATGGAACTAGGAACATAGATTCTATTTTTATGCATGGATAATCTGTCTTCCTTTATCTCATACTCCTTTATTTTCTATTGTACATTTCCTTGCTGTAAGTTTTCCTTTACCTGTAGGTAATGTTGATCTGTAACAAGATCATCTAAAATTCTTCTTTTCAATTCTAACTGATGCATTCTGACAACAGTATCATGCATGAGATGCACTCTTCTACTAAGCGCATCAGAACTTTATTCTCCTTTCCTTTGATATGCTTGATATCGAAGTCATATTCACTTAAAAATTCCATCCATCTTGTTTTCCTGGCATTCAAGGTCAATTGTTCAAAAAGATACTTCAGGCCAATGTGGTCTGTCCTTAATTCAAATTTATTCCCCGTGAGATAATTCCTCCACATCCTCAAGGCGTGGACAATGGAAGAAAGTTCCAAGTCATGGGTGGCATATTTACTCTCATGTTCCTTAATATTTCTGGACTCATATCCAATGACATGTCCATTTTGTGTGAGGACTCCCCCAAGTCCTTCCTTACATGCATCTGTACATACCACAAAAAATTCATTTGGGTCAGCAATCTTTAACACAGGTGCACTAGTAAGTAATTCCTTCAACATATTAAAATTATTTTCACACTTGAGTATCCATTCAAATTTAGTTCCCTTCTTTTCCAAGGAAGTGATGGGATGAACAATATTAGAGATCCCTACTATGAAACTTATTTAGTAGCCAGCTAATCCCGTAAAATATCTGATGTCTGACACATTAATGGGTGTTGGCCATCCTCTAATGGATTTGATCTTCTCTGAATCTACTGTTATGCCCTGCTCTGAAATAATGTGTCCCAAGTAATGGATCTTCTTTTGATAAAAATAACACGTACTCAAATTGGCATACAAATGATGTTCTCTCAATACTTACAATACCAGTTTTAAGTGATGTTCATGCTCCTATTCAGACTTAGAATAGATAAGTATGTCATCCAAGAATACTATGAAAAACTTATCAAAATAATTTTTGAATATTCCATTCATTAAGAACATGAAGATAGTTGGTGCATTGGTCAGTCCAAATGGAACCACTACAAATGCATAATTCCCATACCTATTCCTAAAGGTTGTCTTATGAATGCCTTCTTCCTTGATTCTTACTTGATGGTATCCTGCCCTCAGGTTAATTTTTGAAAATATCTTTTCTCATGTTAGTTGATCAAAGATGACATCAATTTAGGGTAGAGGATACTTGTTCTTTATAGTGTACTTGTTCAACTATCGGACGTCAATACACAGCCTCAACGTTCCATCCTTATTTTTGACAAAAAATACTAGTGGTCCAGAAGGTGAAACACTTAGACGTATGTACCCTTTCTTCAACAATTCCTCCAACTTCATTTGTAATTATTTTAACTATGGTGTGCTCATTTTTTAAGGTGTTTTTGACACCAGGGAATCTCTTGGCACTAAATCAATTGAGAAATATATCTCCCTCCTTGGTGGAAATATTGGTATTTCATTGAATACATATTGAAATTCTCATAGCACCGATAAATCTACAAGGCTTGGCCCCTTTGTATTATCTGTCTCTTCCACTTGAGCTACATATAGTTGACATCCTTTCCTAAAACATATTTTCAGTTGTAAGGCTGAAATATCCCTTATAGAGATGGGTCTTGGAACTGCTTTCACTGTGCTTTGTTTTCCATTTCCATCAAGACATATAAATGTCTTGTTATGACAATCTAGGACAACATGATGCTTGTCCAACCAATCCATTCCAATCAGAATATCATAAGACCCTAATGGTATGATATTTAGATCCATACTAGTATTCACACCATTAAGACTTAAACAACAACTTCTGACCATATCATGGATTCTTCTTTTGGTTCCAGTGGCTAACTGAACCAAGCTTGCTTTTCCAAGTTTACTTTTCTCCAAATTAAATCTATCCACTATCTTAGGATCAATGTAGCAATGAATTTATCCTGAATCAATCAAAATAGAAACAAGATGATTTATGATCTTACCTTCCACCTCGATCATATTGGACTGGTACTCTACTTGTCAATCATTTAAATCCACATAGATTCTTCCCATATCTTCAACTATTGTAGCCTCTTGGATGTTGTGCACAGTCTTCACTCCGTCCTTTCTGTGTGGGAAATCCTTGTACAAGTGATCTTCCTTGCATCCCCAACATTGGATTGGTTGTCTTCCCCCTTTTCCCAAGGAATATTCCTTCTTGGAATCCCCCATAGAATATTGATCTTGATGATTCCTATTAGGCTCATTCTTATTGAAGGGAGGTTTGAATCCTTTCCTCCTCTGATCAGACTTCTCAGTCTTCTTGTCCTTCCAATATTTCTACAGGGATTCTCTTCCCTGATCTTTCTCATACATGTATTTATCCTTCCTGATGGCCTCAGTCAATGTCTTGGGTTCATCATACTTGATCTTTTTCTTATAAAAGGTTGGTAGTCCACTTAGAAATATCTGTATTTTCACCTTTTCATCACCATTGAACCTGACATATTTTAACAATCCTAAGAACTTCTTCTCGTATTTTTCCATAGTCATGCTTCCCAATCTGATTTCAAAGAACTCATTCATTTTCTTGTCATAGAAATGCTCTAAGAGGTACTTCTTATGGAAGTACTTCTTGAACTTCTTCCAAGTGATCCTACTCTCATTAATGTGCTCCACTTGCTTTAGTTGGTCCCACCAAATTGCAACTTTCTCATGTAAATGGTATATGGCAATCCTGGCTTCCAGGTTGGATGAATAGTTATGCAACTAAAAATATCTCATGAGACCAAGAAACCATGCTTCGACATCATCTTCCCTTTCTCTTTCACCCTCGAAGGAAGTTGTCTTGAGCTTCCTCATCTCTCCTTGCAAACTATCTACCTCTTGTTTCCTTCTTTGGTGTCTGACAAGAGACACCTCTAGACTGCTTACAGGATCATCCAATGCATAAAAATTTCTTTCGTAGTAAGGAGGTTAGTGTTGTCCATGAGCTCTTCTATTACTTCTAGAATAACCAACTCTTCCTCAATCATTCCTTATTTCATGGCACCTGCCTTCTTCCTCTTGTATTCAGTTTGATCCCTTCTTTGTTTGTCTCTACAACTGATTTAAGCTCTGCAACACTCGATCATTTATCTTACTTTTCTCTCTCATCAATCTCTCATTGTCTGCTTTGTATCTCTTCACATCCATCTTCAGGATTCTTGCAGTTTCTATTAACGTTTCATGTTCTCCTTTTCCCTTGCGTCCATTGGAATCTGTCTCTGCATTACCAACTCTGGTATTATGGCCTTCAACCTCCTTATCATGACTGGAGGCTCCATCGCCTTCTTCCATTTCCTCAATATGCATACTGAGATGATGTGCTTAAGCCCCTTAATTATGAAAAATGTGAAAGCAACCATTTTGTTAGAATTATGCATATGATAAACAAAATTGTCAACAGTGCTATAGTTCCTTTTGCTTCTTAATGAAGATCCCCTTCTCTCCTAAGGCTGCACGACCTCTCGGTCAAGGTTCTTCAATCCTGAGATGATTTGTCTCTCTAAAACCTTGATGGTTTCATTTTGTATCTAAACACAGGCCCTTCCATCTTTTTAGCGCAGGTCCGATGCCCCCCGCGACCTTCTCCTTCTCCCTTGCGAAAATCTCATATTTGGTGCTAGTTCCTTTTCTCTTGGCCCCTCCTTAGATGTGACCTTAGGCAGTGACCTCACGCAGATGTGTGATTGTGGACACGCTCAAAGGTGGCTTGGAACCAAAATACTTTTCACACCACAATTCATCTTGAGCAACCATGTGTCCTTTTTCCAAAACCGTGATCTCAATTGTGGCCCACCCTTGGATTCATAAAGCTCGAGCACCTCCTGTCCCTGCAATGTGAGGTGACTATTGATCTCGTGATATTGACGGTGCTTCTAAAAGGATGACCGAGATCTACCTCTAGGGAACCAATGGTTCAGATTTACCTCTCCCAAATCGACGGTTGTGGTCGTTTTGAAATTGCAGACTTCAGAATTCTCAAGTCTCAAAATTTACTTCCCTCGAAATACGTAGGATTCTTCCATGCATCCTTTTGAATCAAATGGTGGGGAATTACTTTGGACAATCCGATGCTTGTCATTTAATTCGGGTCCTTACCCGAAATCCACAGCGTCACGCCACTTGTTCTCCCGATATGACGGTTCAGGTCTACTCTGAATGATATGACGGTCGACGTTTACTTCGGCTCTCCATCTCTCCAGGCTTCGAGAGTTTCAACTCTCAACTGAAATATCTCGAAGTAATTTCTCCGAAGTCCATGATCTATCTCCATGTAGAGAAATAATGTAAGTTGAGACATGGTCCAATCAGGCATGTGACATGTGTCACGTCCTAGCTAACATTTCAATCATATGCATGCTCAAAACTTACTGACACATGGCACACATCCCCTATTTCCATGTCATCCTCGGTGATGTCCGCAAGCCATGCCACTTTAGAAATTTTGGGGTCCACATCACCTTCTGGTGACATCATCATGCCACACTACTTCGACTCTTTGGGCTTCGAGACTTCAGGAGTTTCCAGACTAACACACTTCCAATTCTCTTGAACTTCGATTTCCTGAACCGGCCAAACTGCTGCCATGTGTCTCCCTTATCAGATGACCCATATTAACCCCAAACTTCAGGACTTCGGAGGTTACCGCTGCAAGGATCAATAGTTGCAATTCCTTTGGGCCTTCGGACTTCGGAAGACTCAAATGTAAAATTTAAAAAAAATAAAAATATATGAAGCTTGTGATATACTGATGCGTGTCTCCCACGGATCGACGGCTATGATTTATTCGCATCTTCAGATTTCAGAAATATCAACCCTCAAACTTCATTTTTCTCTGAAGTGCATGGATTTTTGTCGCGTGTCCTCCTGGATCAGATGGATACGATTCACTTCGAATCTATGGGGTCCGGAAATCTCAACTCTCAACTTCTCCTCGCTTGCCTTTTCTCAAAGTGCTTTCACTCGGAGCACACGATTGGTTTACATGTGTCCTCCTAAAGTTAGACGGTTCCTGGCTACTTCTTCTCTTCGGAGGTTTGTTTCTTGAGTAAAAACATGTGACATCACTGCATGCCTTTCAGTTTGTGGGGGAACTCATCGACAATTTGGAGTAACCCTCTTTTCACCCCGCAATTCTCCTAACGCTGACACATAACCCCTCGGTGAAACTGTGGTTTGGATTGCGGGACCTCTCTGGGGAATTATCTCTTGTGCATCTTAGTTCCGTGCAATGCCTCCTACCTGTTGATCTCTCTCTCCAATGGGATCCAACGTTTGTGACCTTAACTCTTGGTCTTTTCATCGGACAACCCTTGTTCACTTGTCCTCCCATCCAATGATCCCTGATCTCTTCTGATCCCAGAATGACGATCACTCCCAAATTCAAAGGGGGATGGTCACAATCCTTCGAACCCCTTACAACAGATCCCTAATGATCTAACTCCTACGTAAATTCTGCAACGCCATTCCTCCTGAGATTTTCAACTTCGCGGTCACAGTTCGATATCGACCATGAGACTCTCACCAAAAAACCCAACCCATACTGGCCTGGTGTTTCAACTAGAATCTCTCATACCAATCTGCAACATCCCCAGCCATCCATAGGACGGGGTATGCTACCTTCAAGCCCACCCTTGGACTTCTTACTCTTACAGGTACCTTCTCTATTTAATAAGGATGCATAAGATAAAATACTTAATGACATGCACAACAATATGCAACAAGCATGCATAATCTAAGATTTACTTAAACGATAATTAAAATACACAGTGGAATAAATTCATACACAGATAATAATACCACAATAAAGAAAACTTATCTTTATAAAAAGTCGACACCAACTAGTCGCAGACCAAGGACGTTCCACTCAACCGTAGACACCACTGCTCCAAATCTCAACAACAGTGTCACCCCCAAGCTAGGGCTATGAATCCACAAGGAAGGTTCTAGAGTGTACTTGGGTTCCCAAACCAGACATCTCTCAAGCTCTCACAGGTTTCCCAACACCCACAACAATCCAAGTACCCAAATCTCTTCCACCCAACCTATACCACCTAAGAGAATGGACCTCCACCCTTCTCTACCATCCATCCCCTTAGACAGTATTTCTCCTTTTTCCAGGGCCTCCAGTACAACTGGTCTAGAATCTCAATGCTGGAACTCTTAAGACTCAGAGCTGTGAGAAAAACAGGGCATAGGCCAACGCATCTGAGACATGCAGGCCCCAAGTCATGGATGGATTGCACCAACGACCATTGCAGCCAACTATCCCATTGCTAATATTCAACATTTCCTCTCCCTTTACCCAACTAAGATGGAGGTGGGGATGGATCAATGATTGGGTGAGTGAGTGCATGAAAGGGAGTGAGGGAAAGAATAGTATGAATGCAGGAGTGAAGAAGTAGATGAGCCAATGACCAACCTCATAATCAGACCAGAGATGGGTTTAAGTATTTCTCGTGGGGAATCAAGAAACTCCTAGCCTTCCCCAAGAAGCTCACATAATCAATCCCCTCCCTTAGGAAAAAAGGGCAATTAACATAGGAATAAACATTTTTCCCCTCAATCCCCCTCTCTTGTGGAATCATAGCCCCCTATAACTCTAGTCCTTGTCTATCTAGCATCCAACGATGTGTTTATTATTAATAATGATAAAAAAATTACATTTCTTGGGCATACTGGCCCTTTAATAATTGTTCGGGCACTCAGGCCTCTCAGCATTACACCAATACATTTTTTAAAAATGGGTGTTTGAAACCTAGGGTGTTAGAATATCAAATACTTCAAGCGACATCTAGCTATGAAATACCACGGGGCTCACATAGGTACATCCAAACCGAAATAGATTTCCTAAACATCTCATCATTGGGAGATGCCTATCGATATGTTGTCAAAATCGAGCATAAATTTAGGCACTAGAACAAATGGGAATTTAGGTCTACAAATCTGCAAAAATCAAATCATGGTAAATATGGGCCTAACCAGTGGCCTCTAGAAAACCAGTCCAATACATAGGACAAGAAGGGAAAAGGAAATATGAAGAATGACACTCGGAAGTGGTGCGACTTCCACAAAATTACCTAGTACAACACCAATGAATGTCACTCGAAACAATCATTGGTGGTCGAGGACGAAGAGATGGAGCTGAACCTTGATTCTGAATCTAATCCAGAAAATATTAAAAACAAACAGATCATTGATGCAGACCCCACTACTACTATCAGGACCACAACAATTTAACTAGAAGAACTAGTAGATCTTGAAGAGGGGGAGAGCCTCTTCCATTCACGGATGTGGGTGAAGGGGACCCTATTTCATTTCACTGTTGATAACTAAATCCAAAAGAACCTCATCTTAGTTGAGGTTGTCAAACAATTGGGGTTGTCTACAACACCACACCCGCAGCTATACAACATCGAGTGGCTTCACTAGGGACAATATCTCTATGTCAACCATCAGTGTCTCCTATCGTAGGGCATCCAACCCTTCAAGGATGAGTTTGTGTGTGATGTTTCCCCTCTTTATTTCTGTGATGTTGATTTGAGCCAGCCATGTATGTGGAAACTTCATGTTGTTTATGAGGCTAGACCCCATAGTGTCATTATTACTATAGGAGGTCATCTCTATCAGATACCAGAGGTAGTTCCAACTACTTTTCCACTAAAATAGCGTCACAAGGTCATCTCTCATAATGAGAAATTCATCATCTTCACAGTCTATTTAAAGGATGAAAAAAATACCACTACAACCATTGCACCCTACAAACCTTCTATCCAACAAAAATAGATTGTAGAAGATAAATCAGATATTTCTTCTTCACCTAAAATGGTACCTACACAATGTCCCATCAAGCCCAGATACAAGAGGTTGGTGGAACAGATTCAACCCTGCCAGAAATAGGTTTGTGACATCCTTCCATAGACCAAACAACACAGCTTCTCCAACAATGCACATGGCTCACCAAGAATACGATTCAAGGCAATGGATACCATTGCTTCCTAAGGGGGGAGGATTGATCCAGGTGGATATTGGTGGCCAACCACATGTTCCATATTTCAACTAGATCATCTGGACAATTTTCATTTTATCATGTTTCTCTATAATGGGGACATTTCTTTTTTATTGTGGGTTATGCACTTACGAGGATGTCCTGAAGCCCTACACAAAATCCAGGTGGATATGGTGGCCACCCACCTATTCCAACTGGATTATTTCTAATTTTTTCATATCACTACATCTTTTTGTACTTCCAGGGCAATTTTGGGGCTCTCAACAATGTTTTCTTGGCTTTACACAATCAAACTATAGCTGGATTCAGAGTTTGATGGCATAATGCGTAGCTCTCAAAAATACATTTCCAATGGGCTATCACGTTCCTAAAATGGAGGTTGTATGCAAAAGTTATGACCCTGGGAAGTTAATGTACTAATTTACCCAAACGGGGCCCACATGACTTTTGGCGTTTCATCTCCTAGGGTTAGGTTTTTGGATTTCTAGGGTTTTGGCATTCATGTTTATCATAAAAAGTCCTTCAGAGCCTCGTTGTAATCATATTGTGGTGAATGACCATAGTCGTCACATCTCTTCTCAGAGATAAAGATACCACCATTCTAGCGAGTCTTGCACTCTACTTTTTTTTACATTCTGTACAATTCTTTCATTAATAGAAATCATGTATTTTTGTATCTCTCTGTTTTTGGAAATTTTCATGATTATTTCGTTGTAATATCTATTCTTTCATTTCGTTCCGAAAATAATCCGGATCAGAGCAATTGAAGATGAAGTAAGATGAAGACATTGTAGCCTACTTTCTACAAGTTGACGAAATAGTGAACACTATTAAAGGACTGGGAGAATATTTTTTTGAATCAATGGTTGTTCAAAAGGTTCTAATATCCGTCTCTATGATATTTGATCCTGAGATACCATTCCTGGAAGAAAGAAAAAATCTTGACAATTTGAGCATGAACAAGCTACATGGAATATTCATATATTATGAAATGAGAATAGAACAAGAGTACCCAACCACGAAGGAATAATCATTCAAGGAATCAAATAAGAGAAAGAAGAAGAACAATCAAAAGTCAAAACCATATTGTAGCTGCAAAGATGATTCAAAGGAAGATGAATAAGTGGAAAACTTTGTAAGAAAGTTGAAAAGAGGAAGTAGCAAGTAGCAAGTACAAAGGTATGGTTGCATTGAATTTTTTTAATTATGATGTTATTTATGTACTTATGCTAAGAATAAAAGTAGCTATGAAGAAGAATATCCTAAGAAGAAAAACAAAAATAAAAAAGTAGACAAGAGAAGAAACAAAAGTTTCTACTCAAAGGAAGACAAGTCATCATTAGACGAGGATGATGATAGTGATAATGATTTAGAAAGGGTACTCTTTATCGAAGTAGAATATGATGAATAATATTCCGAAGAAGAAGGTGAAGTCAATCTCACAGAAGAATTAATCAGTTCCTTAGAAGAACTAAAAAAATAAATAAAGAAAAACAAGTCACTCAAGGAAGAATTAAAGATGAAAGAAGGATATCATAATTCTAACTCAGAAGAAGTCGAGAAGATAATCACGAAATTGAAAATATAGGTAGAAAAGTATAAAAGAATTGAAAAAACACTCAAAAGTCATTTAGAAGAAAAGGATAAGATGATTGAAATCTTGGAAGCAAAAATAGTCACTCTAAGAAAAGATCTTCAGAAGAAAGATATGCAACAGAATAACACCAAAATGATGGATGCGATTAGCATTCAAAGTCCATACTATGATAGATCTAGGCTAGGATAAAACCATATGTATAAGGATAAAGGTTCAAGCTCCAAGACGATAGAACATGAGGAAGAATAAAGAAGCTATGCAGAAATCATCATAAGTACTATCAAGAAAGAGGAATACATGATGAGTCAAGAAGAAAATCACAGAGAAAATGGACCACCTAGAAGGTTTAGAATACAAAATCAGAATTCGTCAACATCTTAAGAAGAAGAAGACTTCAGAATACCAACACCATTCAAAAGATCCCCTACATCCAGGTATCAAACTAATTTTCTTGGTTTATGTTATTCTTGTAAACATTTTGGACACAAAGAGGAAAACTATAGAGAATATACCAAGAACAAAAGAAAATGTTAAGGATACTCAAACAAAAATTACCCAAGAAAGACACATGAATCACAGAACATAAATCACAACAGTTTTTGTTCACTAAGTAATGAAATAGAGTGCCTAGAGTGCCACAAGTGAAACAAATTTGGACACATGACCGAAGATTGTAGACTGAATGTTCCTCCAAGGGAACCAAAGAAGAATATCAACAGTCGTAAACATGAACCATAAAGGATATGTAAAAGGAATTAGGATAAATTCAACACCGAAGAATGCTCACTTTATCTACAAGTTCAACACAAGAAAAGTGGGTGGTATTTTGACAATCATTGTTTTAATCATATAAGCGGTGACAAGAACATGTTTCTAACCCTAAAGAAGGAACGATATGGATCAGTTTCATTTTTAAATGATAACTCAACCAAAATCATAGGTAGAGGCATAGTCAAGCTTGGAAGAAAATATGCCAAGGAAGAAAATGTTCTATTGGTTGAAGATATGAAGCATAATCTACTAAGTGTAAGCCAAATGTGTGATCAAGGAGACAAAATTTTGTTTGAATCAAAAAAATGTGAGATAAGGAAATATTGATGAGGAAAGTTGGTGGCTACAGCTATAAGAACCCCAAACAACACATATGTCCTAAATGAAACTGGAAAGGAAAGATGTTTCTTAGGAAAGGAAAATGAAATTTGGATCTGGAATAGAAGAATGCGTCACATGAGCTATGATAACCTTGTCAAAATCAGCAAAAAGAAGAAGTGAAAGAAATGCCTGAGATCTCAAAGAGAGAAAATACTCTATGTGAACATTGTCTACAACAAAGAAAAACCATGACCAAGTTCAAATCAAAAGAGTACTCCATGACAAAACCATTGGATATCGTACACACTTATCTATGTGTACCGATAAGAACAAAGGTATTAAATGGAAAACAATAATTTATGCTACTCATTGATGACTACACAAGAATGACTTCAGTTTTCTTTCTCAGGAAGAAGTCAGAGGCATTCAAACACTTCAAGATATACAAGGATATGGTTGAAACTGATATGGATTTGAAAATCAAGTGTTTGAGATTATACAATGGAGGAGAGTTTATATCAAAGGAATTCATGGATTTCTATGGAGAAAATGGAATAAAAATACAGTTCTGAACAACTAGGACACCTCAATAGAATGGAGTTGTCGAAAGGAAGAATAGAAAAATAAAGAAAATGGATAGAACCATGTTGAAAGATTCCAAGTTGGGTGACATATTTTGGGTACAGGAAGTACATACAACATTTCATATCCTGAACATAGGAATGCCTAGAAGTAATAGTGATAACACTCCCAACTAGTTATGTAAAGGAAGACCGACAAATGTGAATCATTTTAGATTGTTTGGAAGAAAATGCTATATCAGAAACAAAGATCAAATAATTGGAAAATTTGACTCCTGAGTTGATAGGGGAATACTAGTTGGGTATTCAAGCAAAAGTAAAGAATACAAATGCTTCAATCCAAGACTCAAAAAAATAATGGAAAACATCAATGTAATTATTGAAAAGAAAATGGATGAAATACCAAAGAAGAAAGAAAATATTCAGAAGAGAAGGATGACGAAGAAGATCTAAAAGAAAAAGAAGTAGAAGAAGAAGAAGAAGAGCGACCAAAATTACAGAACAAGGAACATGAGTAGTAGATACCTCCAAAGACACCTAGCTAACATGTATAGAAAAATCATCCACTAGAACGGATTATTGGGCATAAATATGCAAGAGTTGAAACCCAAAGAAGAATATGTTCACTTGAACAAATACATCTAGCTAGAATTGTTATCCATAGTTAAACTAAGCATTTTTGAAGAAGCCAACAATGATTAACATTGGATCAAGGCTAAGGATGAAGAATTGGATCAAATAGAAAAAAATTACACATGGGAACTAGTTCCAAGGCCGAAGAACAAGAACAAGATTGCTACAAAGCAGGTTTTCATAAGCAAATTGAATGAGGATGCATAGGTAACCATAGACAATGAAAAGTTAGTATCAAAAGGATATACTCATATTGAAGGTATATATTTTGAAGAGGCCTTTTCTCCAGTTTCTAGTATGGAAGCAATAAGTGTTAGAAAAACAGGACCGTGGAGCAATAAAATAAAACAAATGCAGAAACAAAACATAGAAGACACACAATACAAG
>SNQJ01S0049584.1:39290-78894 GCA_010110895.2 Picea sitchensis
TCATGGGTGTTGTATATGCATGTGCATTTTCCTTCATGTCCAAATACCTTTATCAATCTTGCGGTCCAAAACCCATGACTAGGGTTGACATCAATGACAACAATAAATCTTCCAAAAATAGGCAGTGGATCAATTGGGAAAATACCCAATAGCCCGTAATCTCAACGAATTCCTTGCAACTTTTTAATTTTTGAAACTTTTGCAAGTATATGCGGGATGTAATGGTACATATAGTGTATGTACGTGAGTTGTAGTGGTGCAAAAATCATGTGTACATGGGAAGTAGTGGTGCAAGGTGCGTACATCTTCAAAAATATTGTTTTTAAGAAGAGCTGCTCAGTGATGGCTTGGAAAAATTTGCATGTAAGAGGGACAAAATCCAAGTATGGATGTAGGGAAAAATTTAGGGTTATAATAAATGCCCCCTAATGTGTGAGTTCAGAAGAGAATCTGATGGTTGAAATACATTACAAAATATTCACCAATGTATGAAGCGAGTGAGCCCAGGACTAGAGTTTGGGAGGTGCCATCTGCAAAAATAACAATTGTCTCTCTGAGGCGGGCATACCCATGCTCAGGATGAAATAAATCATGGATTCCAATCAAATACACTGTAGATCCATGTCATATAACTATATAAAGTGTATCCATGAGAAATACAAAATGGATCTACATCTCAAAATCAAAGATATACATGTATAGTATCCATCTTCAAGAAGAAAGTGATGAGTGATGGTTGGATATGAGGCCTTAAGAGCTCGACCAACAACTTAAAGATATTCAAAACTCAGGTAGGAGTGTAATGTGAGTGTATGACTTCACTACCCAGAGGTCTTTGATGGCTCATTAGAAACAGACAAGAGAATCTTAGTGATCAGGCAAAGAACTTCACTGATTTCGAACAAGGACTTGATTGGAATTTCGGGATGGTCGGACATGAGGTCAAGAGACAAATTGTAGAAGGGATGAATCAGGCCGAGTAAAACTTCCCTTGGACAATAGCATGATAGATGATCAGACTTAGGCAGCATGACATTGACATAAGTTCACAATGCAGGAGGCAACACAAACTCTCCATATGTTTGGAAGGATAACCAAACAGAGAAGGACACAACTCTATGTAGCGAGAGAAACTTCCAAAGGTCATATTAAACCCCAAATATTGAAAAACAAATGGAAGGATGTGCTTTGTCCAAGGGAGACTCATTGTGCTTCCATAAAAAGAAAATATATTTCCCGTCCTCTTTTTGGGGTATTTTTGATTTTTTTTGTCTTTTTCAATATTTTAAAAGAGCTTGAAAAAGAATAAAAGAATGCAACGTTATGAAGGAAGAACGAGTATCACAAGCATACTAGTTCCAAGAGCGAGGAACACACTAATTCTTATAGCAAGGATACATGTGTAGGAAAAGGACACTTGGGGAAAATTCCTCCATGGGTCAAGGTGTCAGGTCGCAAAGGTAAAGTGCTACAAGGCTTGTGTATAAGGCATGCTTCAAAGGTTCAGTTGAGAGCAACATGGAGCCAACATTATGCCAAAGATATAGAGATGCAAATCTGATAATAAGGACATGATGAAACCCCCTTTAATGTATTTTTCATGAGCCCAGAGAAGGTAAGCTCGGTTGTTTTTTCAGGTTTAGAGAGTCTGAAAAAATGTAAAATAAGACTCCACTAGGGTACCTTTTTCGAAAAGAGTCTAGTCGTTTCGAAAAAGGGATAAAATAGAACCGAAAAGACGTCTATTCAGAAGCATTTTAATGAGTGTGACACAGACAAGATCATTCGACAATCTTCTCAATTTTAAGGAGTATGAAAAGAGATTAACTATGGACTCTGTATGGTATGTTCTTCTGGACCAATTTAACGAGTGTGAAGGAACAAGGTCACTCGATGATCTTTTCAATTTTAAGGAGTCTGAAAAGAGATTAACTATGGACTCTGTGGGGGATGTTCTTCTGGACCAATTTAATGAGTGTGAAGGAACAAGGTCACTCAACAATCTTTTCAATTTTAGGGAGTCTGGAAAGAGCTTAACTATGGACTCTATGGGGGTTCCTTTTTCGTAAATTTAGTCCCTCAGGCCCGAAAAAGGGTTCAAATTATACCTAAGAATACTCTTCTAGTGAACTAAAACTCCTAAAGTATACCTTTGTTCGTAAAATTGACCATCCGGACCAAAAAAGGGGTAAACTACCATCAAATAGATGTGCCTTCAAATTTTAGTTTGGCAAGCATGAAGGACAACAAGATCACTCGGTAATCTTTTCATGTTTATAGAGTTTGAAAAGGGATTAAAGAAGACTCCAGGGGGCTACGACTCATGTATGAAACCGGTTCAGGTAGATCCCACTGCTAGGCCCAGACCAAAAGTCTCTTCGATAGTAAATTTGGAAAGTCACCCAAAAGGGAAGAAAACACAAACCATGGTGTAAGTCCTCCCATGATATAGAAACCATAGTCATGGCTTCAAGGATAGCCTCATCTAAAGGCAATTCAAAATCTGAGAGATCACACAAACGAGGGTCAATAGTCCTAAAGGGTGAAGTAAACTGACCATATTCCATATGACGATGGAGGCTTTGGCCAAGACCAACAAATTCTATCAATGAAGAATAACAAGCATGAGGGCTTGATGATATACAAATAGCGAGATCATAATCAAAAGGAGACTCAAGATCACTTGGACCAGGAGGGGGAAGCAAAGGATCCCATGGCCCCATTGGATAAACCAATGGATCAATTGTTGAGAGCAAGCCTCAAGAAGGAAAACATGATTGCACAGGTTCTTGTTCAGAAGTAATTGAACACTGAGGATAAGATGCCACAAAATTAACCCGTGGTAGGGTAGAGTCTACATGAACACTAGGAACATATAAAGGGCCATCTTGAACTAATGCTGAATTAGGATGGTGATTATCAAATTCCATCTAGTCGAGAGTGATAATTCTTCCATTATGAGGGAAATACATCACCTGAAAGAGCATAGACACCACAACTTTCATATCAATACAAAATCATGCCCGAGAAGCATATTGAAATCTAATGGGCCTTGCACCACTATAAAATCAACAAGGAAAATATTCCCACCTAACGAGATAGGAAACTGACGAAGAACCCCCAAATATTCACTAAGACGTATGTCAAAAGCCAATAGCTCATGCAAAGAAGACACAAGCTCACGACATCCCAAGACTTTCCAAACCGAGGAGGATAAAATACTTGCATAGGCTCCTTCATCCACAATACATCGATAAATGTTTGTTGAATTAACTTCAAGCCTTATTTGAAAAGGTGTAGAATAAGGAAGGTGAGGGTCAACAAGGTCATTCCAATCAAAGGAAACCATCCTAGGGTTTGGATGGGGTGTGCTTAAAGCAAGAGTAATTCTCCCTTATTCTAAAAATACTGAACTAGAAATGATAAAAAAATAGTCAGTAGACACATCACTCCCCAAGAGAAGAGTGGGATCAGCCAAAGATTCCATCGACATGACCAATTTGGTAGACTCGAAACTCTTCAAGAGAAGAGTGGAATCATCCAAAGACTTCATTGGCATGACCACTTTCTCAACAACTGGTTGAATAGGTTGTGAGACAACATGGTCTACACGCACATCACCCCCCAAAAGAGGAGTGGGATCAACTAAATACTGCATTAGCATGACCAATTTCTCAACCATTGGCTGAATATACTGTGAAGAAACCTCAAAAGAGTCAAAATCAGAAGATCTTGTAGACAGGGACCATAATATTTGTACCTATGGAATGTCAGGGCATAGATGAGTAAGGTGATCTCCCTTGCAAATTTTACAAGGGAACTTAGGATTACATCATATCCGTCTAGGTTTCTCAACAAAATCAATTCCCCCAACATGAATAGTAATGGTTGGTTGCACATATCCAACATGACTTGCAGAGGTTGGTGATTGGTCAATAACATGACTCACAGAGGCTATAGACCTATTTCCAGTATGACTAGCAGTGACTGGACTTTTGCCTCCAATTTGACTTGCAGAGGCTAGGTTCTTTCCCCCAGCATGACTTGCAAAGGCTGGGTGCTGGTATTCAACATGACTTGCAAGGGTTGATGACCTATGTCCAGCATGACACATAGAGGTTGGTGATTTCTTCTTCTTCTTCTTCCTCTTTCTATTTCGTTTAGACTTTTGGTTACTAGTAACTGTACTTTCACCAGAGGAAGGAGAAGGAGGAGAAGAAGACTTTGTTGATGAAGGAACATCAACATTATGCCCATGACATAAGGTTCTTAACTGAGAATCCTCAAGAGAATTCAGGACATTTGGAATGGTACCCAACAAAATCGGTAGTCCCACATTCAACTGAGGAATGTACAAAGTGGCCATCAAAGGGACACCAACGTTTCCGAAGAAAGGAAAAACACAAGGATCCCCTTTCGAAGGGGTTCCTTGGTTGGTATCATCAATAAATTGTATCCATGAATATCTTATGGATAGGTTCTCCCCTTGCAAGATCTTTCAGGTCCATAAAAGTCTCACTCATTGGCTCTGGTGAACCGACATTATAAAAACAACGCCTATAAAGAGGCGGCTCCATGTTTATAAGAGAAGGACCAAAAAGTCCTCACGACTAGTGGAGTGGGTGGTTTACCACCCTAGGTTAGAGACCCAAAGAAATGACTGACTAACTCACTATGGAAAACTAAGGAGAATAGAGCACACACTAAAATTTCCTAAATGAAAATCAAGCAAACGATTAACTAATAGGAAGAACAGTTACGACAGCCAACACTAGAGAAACTTACCGATGCAAGTGAAACTCAAACACGGAAGCACCCTCCGAGTATACTATGCAAAGTGTGACATGAAATGTGACATCCCCAAAAATAAAGTATTTTTGAAATTCAAAATCTGTTAGAAAAACCATTCCGTTTTTAGTAAATTCAAATTTGGGAAATTTTTGCCATTTATGGAAATTCTGAATTTGATAAATTGTAATTTAATTATTATGACTGTTAGGTAGAGACCTGATCTGACCTAACTGACTCTTTGACTATGACACTTGTATGTCAAAAGAATGTTACTTTATTTACTGTAGGGGGGAAAATGGAACAACCATGTTAAATTTAGATGACCATGACTCCATGAGTCGAGAACATGTTGGAACTATGTCTGGGCTGATTTTTACAAGTGGCAACTCAAGGATTTGGCCNAGGGGGGGGGGGGAGACCTGGGCAAAAATATTTTGATTGATAAATAGCATACGTGAGGAGGCAGGACATTGCCGAGTATGCTGGGGAAAAACAAGAACTACTAGACACTTTTTGTTATGAACACTGAAATTTGAGTGTGAGGCAAGGAGAGGATTACAGATAAAAGAAACATTGTTGAAGAGGATATTTCAAGTTCTCCCTCATGGATTCATGGTCAGGCTATGGGGTGAATTGGGCAAGTAGATTGGCTGCCCTATTCTACAGTTGGGAGGAACGTGGTTGTTCCCTTTGGTTCCCCGCACATCGATTTAGATATGCTACTCTACCTTTCTCTGGTTAAATGTTATGTTATGTAATTTGTTTACTTCTATGAATGAACTTCTGGTCGAATGTTGCTGTGATGAAATATCTACCAAATACTTCCTAATCATCAACTATGAATGGATTTGTTCTATTGGGACGTGGTGCTGAGTAAATACTAAGGTCATTGGATGTATTAACTAGAAAGACTAGTTCTATAGAGGTTACTACTCTTGTAATAAAATGAACTACAGGCTGCATCTCGCTTTTAATTAACTATGTTGAGTAAATTAATTGTTTGCATGATGTGATTGAAGTCAAGCATACCAATATCTATGAAGAATTATGTTCCTGTAGGTAATTATGGTATACAAACGAGTCTCCACTAATGAACATGCAAGTTCAGATTCAAAGTAAATACACCCTGTATGACTGAAATTATTCTCGATATGCATATAGAACATGTACAGGTATATCACGAACATAAATACATTAAATAATCAGAGATTTTGTACAAGCGATATAGTAAAGCTGAAGTGAACCGGTTACAACAGAGTATATATATATATATATATATATATAAAGTACTAGTGGTAAATCGAAAATGATTTGGTCTAGTTAGCTATACATTCAATTCTAGAATTAATTTTTTTGAACAAATCTAACTCTATCAAATGCTTATGAAGATCCGTAATCAAATATTAAAGGTACGAGGGTCGATGGATCCAAAGATCATTTTGGAACCCAGGACTTGACTTTCACATATCTAGTAATTCCACAAGGCATAGCAATAAAAGAGTATAACCCGTCCTAGGAATTAGATTAGGTTGTTAGCAACATCTCATATGGGAAAGTTTTAGTAGACTGGACTGTCAAACATATATGTTGAGCCGAAAGTCTAGAGTAAGAAAGAAATATTTTTCCAAATTCCTGATGAAGGAACTACAAAATCATAATGTGCATCAACACCCATGAAATAAGACAACCATATGAAAGGTCTTATAGTCTTAATTAATTATAACACGGAATGTCTGTGTAATAGAGTCAATATACCGAGTATAAACCCCATAATTTTTTCAAGGTCCTTTTACACAATGCTGAATTGGATTTCAGACTTTGTAAACATCTGAAGCTGAATACATTCTAGATGATAGCAACGATAAATAAGTTACAAGTTTGGGATGAGACTAAATAGCGAAACAACTAGAAATAAAAGTACCCAACTCAGTACACTATTCAATTAAAAACAAAGTCCTGTACAATAATATTTATACATAGTAGTCGAACTAGAAAGCTCAGAATACAACTGGAGGACCCCCCCTCATCCCAAACCATTGGAGGTAATCGAATGAAACTATATCAAACATCTAGAAATCCAGGAAGAGACTGTTCCCTTGCACTGTTTAAACTTTGGAAAGGACTACAGGGAACTCAAATACCTTTGCGCCGCAGGTAGGAACCGAACATCTGATATTCTTGGGTAGGTGAAAGCCATGAAATAAGTATCATTTAAAATATCAATAATCATCGAAATGATAAAATACCAACATAATGATGACGGTTAGTAATGAAGCATTTCCTGATTACACTTAACTTCTGTTTCGACAGACTTGCATGTCTTTCATGTTTTCCTTGTCGCATTGCTGACTGGACTGATGCTTGGGCTGAGGGTGGATGGCGTATTGATCCTCTGATGGGTACCCTCACATCAAACAAGGCTCATCATTAGTGAATTCTACAAGCCTTGAAAAAGAAAATATTTACAAGGAGAAAGTCCTTGCACAACAATTAACGATTCTAATGGAAAGAAGAAATCAACAGTAGTAGTTTTCTTATAAAGATTTATGTCATACTGTAAAATATTATGGAGTAAACTGTTCATACCGAACTAGAAACTACACATAACCGTCCAGAACTAAATCACATATAGTAGTTATAAGTCATTTAAACATTACAGTGATATCCCAACTATTTTAACCGAATCAAATAGAACACAATGAGGGTAGTGACTACTGTAATTAAACACTAGAAGTACTACAAAATATCATCATTGGACTAAATCAAAGTTTTGTAGAGGTCTTAAGACTGTTCGACAACAATAACACAATTTTTTTTGACATAGGGAATAATACTAGAAAATTATGAAACCCATTATTCCAAGGCTCTTAAATAAAATAAAATAAATCTGTATCTTCCTAATCAACCAAAGTATCATGTGTAATGAGAAATTTACTAGGGATGAGGATCGTGCCGTCTGTTACAACCCTGGAGTGACTACCATGAAAATACACTGTGCCTCAAAGATTTTTTACAAAGAGCCTCCTCGTAGAACTCAATATTGACAACTATGAACCCACTTCAACCCTAAATGACGCTCTGTCATCTTGGAGTAAATGTGGAGAGCACAGAGGGTGGTTGGGCCATGTGACAATGTCAGAACTAGTATGACATTTTGGTTATAGATCCCGGTAAATTCAATGGAGCTCGTAGGCCTACCATTAATAGATCTTACAGAGGATTAATTGCCTAGACATTGGACCACTCCTTCCACTTAAGAAGTGCCACTATGAAAAACTTCACGACTGGACTGAAGTAAAAACCCCTTTCTTCCCTCGATGTTATCATGAGTTAACAGTCTGATCCTAGTGGTCAAATTGTCCACTAGCATTTGGATGTAGTAACTGCTTTACGATTAACCCTGGTACTAAGTACCATTAATTAACCAAGACATATTGGATAGGCTAGTTTCCTGATAGTAAAACAAAACTGACCCTATGAATCGAATGGTGGGGAAACTAAGTAAAGTCGCCTATGGTTAAAATTAACCAAGTAGACATGTGCACAATTATCGAAGTCTTATGTTTTAAAGGAGTGAATCATAGTAGGAGTTATAAGACCCATCTTATATACATGATCCATTACAAAAAGAGGTAAATGGAATGGAGGAGAAAGGGAACTCTTGTGGTAAGTAGAGTTTAAAGGTTTTTCCTTTGAGGATTTATGAACAGAGGTTTTTTAACTGATCTTATAACAGAGTTATATTTTCCCTTTTGTCAAATAGTTATATAAACTAAGAATTTATTTTTATTTTTATTTTGTGTGTGATAATGAGGTACATTACATATGGTATCAGAGAAAAATGTTACAATATTGGACTTGAACAGGGCCACTTTAGTGATTAATATATAGTTCAAAATGACACAAAACTAATAAACCTTTTTATATTACAAACAAAAAACCCCTTCTGTTTTGTGTGAATTATGGCAAACCAGAATGATGCAGAAATCAGAATGGAAGGAAATCTAGAGCAAGGACCTCCTAGAGACCCAAGATAGTATAGTGACGGAATTTAACCTATGGAAGTACTGGAAACAATGAGGAACCTTATTGTTGAACTACAGGTTTTCAAAGCAGACAATGAGAAATTGAAGAAAGCACAACAGGAATAGCAAGAGATAAATGAAGTCCTGTTGTGCAACATAGTAACCAAGAAAATCCCAAAAGATGAAAATCATGAAGAAGAGGTCAGCAATAGGGCCTCCAAGAAATCTGGTCCTGAAGCAGAAAAAGAGGATAGTTCATCTGAGGGTACCCCTTCAATGGAAGATAAATAAAAACTAGAGAGGAAAAGGAAACAAGTAGATCATCTTGAAGGGGAATTCAAGAAGATTAAACCTTCTACATTTGACAGGGAATCCAGAACAGGTGAAGAAGCTAAGGCATGGCTATTAGATATAAAAAAATATTTCCAAATACACAACTATTCCAGCAATATCAAAGTCAGAATGACCATTTACAACCTGAAAGGAAAGGCCAACATCTAGTGGCAATATCTGAAATTGGCAAAGGGATTAAAAGAAAAATAGATGGAATGGTTTGATTTCAAGAAATATTTCAATAAACAATAGCTGTCTAAAAAATACTACGAAAGGAAAAAAAAGAATTTTACGAGTTAAGGCTTCGACAGATGACAATGGAGGATCTTATAAATAAATTCCTAGAATTACTAAGGTTCGTACCTCACATCTGGGAGGATAAGGTGAAAATCCAACGATTCTTAATCTGTTTACCACAATCCTACAGGTACATAGGTGAGTTTGACAACCCCAAATCCTTGAGTGAAGTATTCAGGAAAGCACAAATGTTCTATGACTAGTATAAATAGCGGGTAGAGTTTCTGTAACGAACTGCCTTGTTACGACAACCATTCTAGAGATAGGTGCAATTTTTTTTTTTGAAGTGTGTGTGTGCGTATGTACAAGGAGACAACTACAGTCTACTCGAATCTGCGTCGCCACCTGACGACGATACGACGCAACCAGGATGAACATAAGAATATGACCAGGATGCACGATACGTAACCACAGGCATAAATGATGATCACACGACAAGCAAAACTGACTGCTAAAAGCGACTGACCTCCCGCCCATCCTACCCTGCAAGGTTAGGACCCCCAAGACACATAATCAACGCTCAAGCCCAGTTTCCCATTAGACCCCCAAGACACATAATCGAATCGGCCAAGCCCATTCTAATTGCCTTTTAACCATTTAAGGTCTCGGTCGTATGACTGTTCTAAAAAATATGGAGGTGTCTACATCCCTACCGACACAATGTGTAATTGCTAATTAACTCAATTACCTGGCCAAGTACAACATACATAAGAAGAATAACCGGCGGCCCCACGGAGGACGCGACAAGGGGACTCCGACAACATAACACAATTTCAACATTAATCACATGAACAACCACCCTAATATACTAATTGGGGTAATGTAAGGTTAATGTATCTGTGACAAGCCGCCATACTTATTACTCAAAACAAATCCATCAACAATATTCAAGATAACATTCACCAAGGTTTACAAACCTGACGTGGATTAAAGATCCATTTGGACCATTTCTTTAACACGAAAGGGAGGTCTTTGAGTATTACTAGTTAGACACAGAACCGAAGTTCAGCTAACGTCACACTGTGTCACCGGCTCATCCCCAAGTTAAAACAAGAAAGATTCAAATGAAAGATACTAAGGACACATAGACACAAGAAAAATTTTAAAATAAACGAACAGATCGAGAGAGAGAGATGTTCTCCTACCAAACACAAAGTGTGAAATGCCTTCTTACAATAATTTCCCACCCGATAATGTATCAATCATGAACATTTGTAGATGATCTATATAAAGATGCAAGATACAAGTTGAATCAAGTGACTTAAAACAAGGTAGATAATTTATATGAGAAAGCAACCCATAAGTTGACTCGAGCAATTGAAAACAAAATACTATAATATTGGTAAGGGACTTTATAAATCTTCCCATAGTTATACTCATCTTTGGTATTGTATTTTATGAAAGCATGATTAATACGAACTCGGTTAACCATTAAGATATACAACTATTTTATTCTTCCTCCCCCAAACTAAAATTTATCATCATATTGGAATTAACAAAATACCTCAAAACCACAGGTGGCAATCAGAATAATATTCATGTGTTAATAATAAAATGTGCCATAAATGGAGTGACAACCATCAGGTTACAAATGACGTTGGTTTAAGTCAACTCTTAATTTAGGGTGTCACTATCCAGAATTTGCATCATGAGTAAAGGCGACTTCGCTTTGGACATAACGTTCACAACAATTAAGAATCAATTAAGAATGGCATCTCTATCATAGTATAACATGATTTAAATGACGATAACTAAAAAGGGCACTAAATGAACTGCCTGCTATCAATATCACAATTAAAAAGAGTAAGTATAACCATTCATTTAAAGAGGCCAAAGATAGATTATATCCTAAAGCTAGGGATCTCAAATTGAATAACAACATGCATCCAATTGAAAAGGACAACTACCAAGTGACTTTTGTATTATAAATTACATTATAATCTATATTCAAAAGCCATAATTTGCATCATTAAATACATTATAATTTACATTGTAGTAAAATCTCAAAATGACTTTCTAAATGCCATAATTTACAAGGGCCACCTTTGGAATGGCATCTGTCCATATTCAACGATAATAAGTAAAGGTAACTACTAATTTAAAGAAATCATTTTAAGAAGTCAGTATATGGAAATCCCTTGTAACCACGGTGATGTTAATTGAATAACCACCTACAACATGTTTTAAATACGGCTATCTATAAACAATAAATTCTGGGAATGATTGTAGTTAAATGTAACCATTAACTAATAAGACAACATATAGTAAAGACGTCTTAATTCCAGGTAGCAACCACTTGGAATACACTATAACCTCGCCCTCAAAATGGCAAATACCCATAATTATGACACTTTTAAGGAGGACAGAATTAGAACTGATAGAAACATCGATGATAGAAATGAAGATGAAAATAGCAATAAAACAGAAAGTCACAACAGAGAAGTTTTAGTTAAAATGGATTCCATTTAAGCCATCAAAATCGTTCTCCCTTTTTAACTGGTCGCAGGGTAAATTTAACTAAGCAACGGATTTCATTAAAGACCAAATTCGTTTGAGTTGAATGAAATTCGTTTGCATCGAGAAATTAAATTCCTGCTGGTATCATAGTATGACAGATGTAGACCCATCCAACGATCGACAATAAAAATCAATACATTGGTAAACGCCATGATACTGTGACCTAAATCAACGTGACTGCACACAAAAACAATATACATTGGTAAACCAACCCGACAGCTGGACCCATCACGCCTTCTTGGCAGTGGCAACGCCTAAAAAACGTAACTCAACACGCAGATCCAGACAACATGTAAATTATGGTTAAGGCGCTCACAACCGGCATCCAGGAAGGTGGACACGCAGACCAGATAACAATACAGACGACTCTGTATAGTGGCAAAACGCCCAAAATATAATGAAGGAAAAACGTTTATTCAATAGCTTCCTAAAACGCCCAATAACAATTGTAACACACAATTCATTTACATTTGACATGAATATCTAAAACGCCCAAAAACATATTGGGTCGGGTTGTCACAACGATTTTGCCGAAGGAAAAAGGGGCGAACGGTCGCTGTTCCGTTAATAAGATGGATGACCAGCGTAAACTAATTCAATCTGGAGGAACGATTATGAATATAAAAAGGGATTGCAATTTAACCAGCTATTCAAAACAATTTGTTAAGACAAAATGGCTGCAACTATCGCGACCATAACCATTTTCTTTGAAAACCTAAAATTGCCGGCTGGCGTTTTATTTTCGCAACAAAAAAACATAGTCCCACATTATAACAAAGAAGCTGCCAAGTGTGATGTAGAATAAAAATGTATAACAGCAATATTAAATTTACGCTATCCCGAATATACAGAAAAAAAAAAAGGAATATGCAGCATCTACAACATTAAATTTGGTCAATAAAACAAAATGCCTTCTAATTTCCAACGATTAAATTCATACCGTTGTCTTATCAGGCCGGAAGACGTCCGCGTCTGGTACACCGCCCCGCTTTGTGCCATTCCGGTTTGCCGAATCACCGAACGCCTCACCGTACCCTCCCAAAATTAAACACGTAAGTACCCCTCGCTTCCCCGTCACCGAAACAAAGGCCACTACTGCCTTTAAATCGACTACATCTCACCGGCCTCCACTACCGAAGCTACTACTCCAACAAAGCTGGAGCATAATTCCAACTCTCACAAGAAAATCCACAAAATCATTAAATTCGCAGCGTAATCGCTACGCTTAACCATTTCCCCATTTTCCCCTTTCCCCTTTCTTTTTTATAGGCAATGAGACCCAATTCTACTTTCCCCGATAGTAATTAATTAATTTTTTAATGACAACACCTCTTGAACAATCTCCTATCCAAAGGTCTCATCCCTAGGGTTCTCCAATAATTAAATTATGTTTAATAATAAAAGCCTAAATTTCACCCTAAAATCGCCTTAAATTCTATCCTAGGGTTCAGATCCTCCCATGCTTTTGTATTCACTTTTCCTAAATGATGTTTCTGGAAATTTAGGTAATTTCTAAATGCTGATCCTCAAGCCCCAAAGTCCCTACTTCCAAATTTAAGTTTCCTTTAATTCCTTAGTTTCCTATTTGTATTTTATATTGTTTGGCTTATTTTATTTTTCTTCTTTTATTCTCTCTTCGCATTTTGATTTATTATTGTTAGTAATAAATTTTTGTTAAAACCTCCAATGATAAATTCGCTTTAAATTTTTAATATAAGAACAAATTTTTTAAATTTCTTTTTTTTTTTTTTTTTTTTTTGAATCCTAAATTTTATACTCCCTTTAATAAATTTCATTTCTTCTTTATCAATTGTAGCCAAGGATTTAGCTTATTTTGATTCCCCCATTACCTTACCCCCTTTTATTTTGTTAAGAACTTTAATTGACAAATTGTGGGGTTTTATTTGCTCTCTATGTTTCAATTCTTGTAGGATCCTTCTGTGGGCCTTCACAAAAATTGTCTTAGAGAAGTTTTAATTTAGGGTTTGATTGAACATGTGAAGACACTCTTAATTAGGGGTCGCTTAGGATTTTATCAGGTGCCAAGGTCTCAGGGTCATCTGTGGTTGTCTCATTATCATCCTCAAAGTTTGACGCGTTCTTCGTGATGCACCACGCGTCTGCGTGCCACCGCTTTGATTGCTTCTCGCCGTACACGCGTTCTTCAAGATGCACCACTGCTCCAAGGGTGCCACCGTCGCCGCAATCTTGCAACGACGTAGTTCCTTCAGGATGCACCCACATGCTCCAAGGGTGCCACTCACCGGGTTTCTTGACGGATTGGTAGAATCTATAACCCCGAGTCAACACTCCGTGTGAATCTTGTGGAGACTAAGGGCTCTATAAGGCCCCCGCCTTATTGCAAACCCCATAGAATCGTTAACCTAAAGTTCGAATCATGAGCGACTGTCGCAGTCCTCCCTCATGGCATCATGGATCCTCTCGAATCCAGGTAATCGCTAACCTGGCTACGCTCGAAGCCACGACGGGAGTGTTAGTAGGTCGCGGGTAGGGTCAAGGTCCACACCTCCATTCTCTGAACTCGTGTGGCCCCTTTACCCATATGTGAGTCCGATCGGCAAGTTATCGTCAGACCGCATCATCAACCATCATGTCGCATCTGTCAAGAAATAATAACATAAAATCAATAGCATATCATCATATCGAAAAAATATCACCATAAATGAAACAACTCAAATCCCACTGCCTGACTCAATCCCCGGAGTCCAAGGGAGTTCTACCGATGCCTCTGCATCCTCAAGGTCCGAAACCCTGCACACTCAAAGAAACTGAGTCAGCAACACCTGTCTACATCAAGGTAGTAAAAACATCCTGTCATATAACTTAACGCATCATAATGAGTGAAAAAGTTTTATCATCAAAAAAAATCCAGATCACTTGCGAGCAAGTGTCCTCAAAGAATAAGTTTTGTAAGTGCGCCAGAGCGGGATGTTACAGTTTCCCAAAGCCTGGAAACATAAGAAACAAGATTGAATGAACCAGCAGAAGAAGGGATACCATCCATCTCCTTATCGAAATGCAGCAAAAAGATTTCCAAGAAAATATTTTCACTCCAACCATTCGAATATGCAAGGCAGCGATAAACCAGTAAATCTGGGAACAAAAAATTTTGGGGATAGCCCCCATGAACTGTTAAAATGATAGGAATGTGGAGAACCTCACCTAAGGAGGAATTTTCCACGTTTAACTTCAGCAAACAAAACTGTTGTTCATAACTTCCAGGAAGCCTCGACAGTGGGTGATGTGGGCAGAATCCTGCACTGGATAAATGCAGCCATAGATGGTCAACAAGCTGACTACCTGTCCTCTGTGATAGAAATCGAAGGTAAAATCAATAATACTTGAATTTATGTTTTAATTGACCCTGGAGCTACATTAAGTTATATTACACCTGGCATAGTAGAGTCAAATAAACTTAAGAAACTGAAGGTTCAACCCGTTATAAGAGGTTTGGAATCGGAACGAGGAGGTTCAACCCATGACTTGGGATCACTATGGCTTTCGTTGTTATGATTTGATTATACTGTTGCTAATTGAGTTGACTTGTGTGAGTACAGGTAATCATGGTTAGAGGATGCCATGGAGGCAGACGACGGGGTGCTAGGGGAGGAGGTGTGACGCCTCCAGTAGCATCCACACCTGAGGGGTCTAACCCCCAAGGAGATGAGCAGGTTCTATGACACTTGGATGACAATTGTACGAAGGAGAATTATTAGAGGAAAGTGGGGGTTGGATGACACTTGTACGAAGGAGAATTATTAGAAGATTTTTATTAAAACTTAAATTAAATGAGATTTAGGGAAAGTTTGGAAGTTCTAAAAATCTATAAAAGAGAGGAAGGAGAAGGAAGAGGGGATCAACTGTTAGCGTATCGTTACACTGCTAGATTTTTGACTTGACTGATTACTTGTGGGGAGTTGGGTTTCCCCAGCTCGGATAGGAGTGGTAGCTCAGCCTTGCGAGGTAAGCTAGGAGCTAGACGTACCATCTAGATATTGTGTGGCCACTTTGTGGTTTGGGGGGCTAAGGGGGAAGAAGAGTACCCCTAGCGTTGGCTAGGAGGTATTGGTGTAGTCTCGATGGTCGGTGAGCGAGAGTGGCATAGGGTGCACAGACATCCTTCGAGGCGGGCGATCAGGCAACGATATGCTCGTCTATTTTGTAAAGTAGAATGCATTAGGAATTTTATGCTTGAGTTGTATGTTGATTGTAAATGGATGAATTATGCCTTGAGTTTTTGCCCGTTCGATTGATTTCCTAAAATTATTGTGGTCAACATTTTGGTTTGGGTTTTACTATTCCTTAGTTGGGATCTTTAAGTTTCTACGTTACTCTTTGCACTGTATTTCCCGAATGTGGTAACTAGCACTTAAATTATTGTTGTATAGTTTTACCGTCATTGACATTTACTGATATAGTGGTAATGCATTGTTGTATATTCTTGGGTGCGTTGAAATGGTGATTTCATGCGGTAATATATACAACCATTTTACTTCCGTCTTTTACATAAATAATAAAAGAAAATTTTTGAGCTCCTTTTGTATGGATGTAATGTTGATTTCGTTCTATAATAGGTATGGACTTCTTACTTTTGATTACTTAACTATATAGGGGAAAATGTTGAATTTGTTCTGTGATGGGGGGGTAAGGGCGATTGTTCTAGCGAAATCCTTCTTGGGCATTTTTTTTGTGTTGTAAGACTGGTTCTGAAATTTTGTTATGGCATTTCCATTTTCGTAAGATTTTGAGAATCAATCTGCAATTACATGCTGGCAACTCGTTCTAGAATTTTCATTTTTGCAAGAGTAATTTTGAGAATTCGTTCTAGAATTTCGTGCTAGAAAATTTATTCTGGCACCTTGGTTCTGGTGAGAGGTTTCTGAAATTCAATTTGGCACCCTCATTTTTGTAAGATGGTTCGAAATTTGTTGTTGGAAACTCGTTTGTGTGTTGTTGACTGCCTATCCGTTCCTTTAATCAAACAGTGACAACAATTATCCTTGTTTCAGAAGTCGTTTTATGACCTAGCGATTCCAGGATAACGAAGCTTCTTGAATTATTATTAAGTTACCTATGTTATAAGTTAATCCCGCAGTGTGGTGGATTTCCTGATCAATGTCATCTTTCTCTCAGCCCTGGCATTCTAGATATCCTGAGTTGTTCTTCACATTATCGTTTCCTTTCTCTGCAAGTCATGGTTAGGTAATAACTGCATGGTCCTTCATCTACAGATTCACACCTAAGTATGGGCGGCTTTAATTGACCTCAACGAGTTGTCTAACGCTTTGGTGACAGGCTTGTGTCCCCAATCAATACAGTAACAACCATTTGACTTGTGCCGGGAGTGTGGTTCACATATTGATTGAGTTAGGGTGTGTCTGTATTTTTGTTATTTTTATTTTTATTATTATTTTTTATAAGGTATTTTTCTTAAGGGTAGACAAAATTTTACCCCTAGAGAAGTTTTAGACTTAGAACTTAGATTCTGAACTGGGCGACATTTATTTAGGGAAGTTTTTTTTTTTTAAATTCTTAACGTGTTAATTTTCTTAGGACCATCTAGGTTTGTTCCTTTATTCCCATCAACGCGACGTGCCCATCAGGTCGCACCATGTGCTCCAAGGGTTCCACTTGCCTCGTTTGTTTCTTTTGCGCGACATGCCCTTCAGGATGCACCACGTGCTCCAAGGGTGCCACTCGCCTCTTCCGTTTCTTTTGCATGACGTGACCTTCAGGATGCACCACATGCTCCAAGGGTGCCACTCGCCTCTTAATTGATTGGTAGACATCAATAACCCCTGGAGTCAACACTCCGCCAGGTGAACTTGTGGAAGACTAAGGGATTCTAAGGAATAAGGCCCCCACCTTATTGCGCACCACTTAGAATCATCGTGAGCGATTGTCGCAGTCTTCCCTCATGACATCTTGGGTCCTCTCGAACTAGGTAATCATTAACCTACAGTTCGAGCCACGACGGGAGTGCTAGTAGGTTGTTGCAGGGCTGTTGTCCACACCTCTCCCTCAACCTCTCTGGTAGTCATGTGTGGCCCCTTTACTCCATATGTGAGTCTGGTCAGCAAGCTATCGTCAGCCTGCATCATCAACAATCGTGTCATAACATGTCCACATCATATCATCAAATCAATGTAATATCACAGTAAATAAATCAACCCAAATAACACACTCCCTGACTCAATCCAGAGTCCAAGGGGTTCCATCGATGCCTCTGCATCCTCAAGGTCCACAACCCTACACACTCAGTAAAACCAAGTCAATAGCACTTGTCTATGTCAAAGTAGTAAAACATCATGTCATCTACCATAATGCATCATAATCAAGGACAAATGTTTTAATATCATAATAGTGTGGATCACTTGCAAGCAAGTGTCCTCAACGAATAAGTTTTCTCAGTGCACCAGAGCGGGATGTTACAAATGTGGAGAACCTCACCTAAGGAGGAATTGTCCACGTTTAACTTAAGCAAACATAACTGTTGTTCATAACTTCTAGGAAGTCTCGACGGTGGGTGATGTGGGCAGAAGCGTGCACTAGATAAATGCAACCATAGATGGTCAGCAAGCTGACTACTAGTCCTCTGTGGTAGAAATCGAAGGTAAAATCAATAATACTCAAATTTATGTTTTAATTGACCCTGGAGCTACGTTAAGTTATATTACGCCTGGCATAGTAGAGTCAAATAAACTTAAGAAACTGAAGCATGAAAAATCATGATTGGTACAGCTAGCTACCAGAACAAAAAGGAAATTAGTTGACTTTATTTATGATCTTGAGTTCAACTTAGATGGCCAAAAAATAAGGACAAATATTAACATCCTACCACTGGGATCTTATGATATGATTATCGGAATGGATTGGTTGGAAAAGCACAAGGCAGTACTCGATTTTTATACAAAGACACTTAACTATAAAGATGATTATGACACCACTAGAACACTCCAAGGTATACCAAAACTGGTATCAGTCAGACAAGTTTCTGAGATGCAATTCAAGAAATGTATGAGAAAGGGATGTCAATTTTATGACATCCAAGTAACAAACCTGTTAGAAAAGAAAGGCAAACCTAACTTGGAATACTTTGTTGTTTTATGCGATTTCATAGATGTATTAGTTGATGAAATACCAGAATTTCCCCCTAGAAGAGAGATAGACTTCTCCATAGACCTACTACCTGGTTCATCCCCTATCTCGAAATCGCCTTATCGAATGAGTATATTAGAATTGACAGAATTGAAAATACAACTGCAGGATTTATTGGACAAAGAATATATCAGACCAAGTGTTTCACCTTGGGGAGCACCAGTTCTCTTTGTGAAGAAGAAATACTGTACTCTAAGACTGTGTATCGACTATAGACAATTAAACAAAGTGTCTATTAAAAAAAAGTACCCCTTACCTAGGATAAACAATCTGTTCGATCAGGTAGGTGGGGAAAAGATCTTTTTGAAGTTAGACTTACGATCAGGATATCATCAGGTTAGGATAAAATATGAGGACACAAGCAAGAAAACCTTTTGAACAAGATATGGACATTACAAATATCTGGTCATACCTTTCGGACTCACTAATGCACCAGCCACATTCATGTGCTTGATGAATAGTATCTTTGGTCAATACTTGGACAAATTCGTGCTGGTTTTTATTGACGATATACTGGTATATTCAAAAATAGAAGAAGACTAGGAAGAACACTTGAGAATCGTCCTACAAACCTTGAGGAAGCATCAACTGTATGCTAAATTCGATAAGTGCGAAATTTATCAGAGGAAGATACATTACCTAGGACATGTAATTTCTATAGAAGGCATTGCAGTCGACCCTGAGAAGATAAGAGCCATTATGGAATGGATGGTACCAAAAGACATAGCGGACATCCGGTCATTCATGGGAATCACTGGATATTATCACATATTTATATAGGGGTTTTCCAAAATAGCCTACCCCATCACATCGTTACAAAAGAAGGGGACAAAGTTTAACTGGTCACAGAAGTTCCAAGACAGTTTTAATAAGTTGAAGGAATTATTGATGACTGCACCCATTTTAAAAGTAGCTGACCCAGATAAATACTTTACGATCTGTGTCAACGCAAGTAAAGAAGGACTAGGTGGTGTCCTAACTCAAGAAGGACATGTTATTTTCTATGAGTCCAGGAAGTTAAAGGAACATGAACGCAACTACGTCACTCATGATTTAGAATTGGCAGCGGTAATACACTCTTTAAAAATGTGGCGACACTACATAATGGGACAAATATTTTTACTATTAACAGATAATAGCGGGGTGAAGTACCTATTTAACCAACTAGATCTTAATGCAAGGCAAGCAAGATAGCTAACCTTTTTGAGCGAATTCGACTTTGAGGTAAGACATATCAAAGGGAAGGAAAATAAGGTAGCAGATGCTTTAAGCAGAAGAATCCACGGGATATTTGAGATAAACGTCAGCAGGGCATAAAGAAATCTAGAACAGAGAATAAGGACGACAGGTGGTAATGATGAAAATTAAACTAAGCTAGTGGCAGAATTACAAAACACTACAACAAACTTAGACAAACCAGACCTAAGTATCGATAAAAATGGGTTACTACGATTTAAGAATAGACTTTACGTACCCGATTCAGTAGAATTAAAGATAACAATCCTTGATGAAGTGCATAAGAAACCATATTCTGGTCACCCAGAATACCAGAAGACGATAACCACACTCAGGAAACTATTCTATTAGCCTAATATGAAAGCGAAACAACAGAATACTTGGCTAGGTGCCAGGATTGCCAGCAAGTAAAGGTCGAACACCATCATCCAGTTGGCCTACTACAACCATTACCAGTACCAGAATGGAAATTGGAGGCCATATCGCTGGACTTTATTACAAGTTTTCCCAAAACTCAGAAACAAAATGACTCTATCATGGTTGTAATCGATAAACTCAGTAAGTCTGCACATTTTATCCCTGTGAAATCTACTTTTAAAGATATAAATATCGCTGAAATATTTATGAAAGAAATTTTTAGACTGCATGGGGTACCTAAAATGGTGATCTTAGATAGAGATGTGAAATTTACGTCCACTTTTTGGAAAGAATTGTTTGCAGCACTAAATACTAATTTGAATTTCAGCACAAGTTACCACCCACAAACTGATGGACAAACTGAACGAACAAATCATATCATAGACAATATGTTCCGCATGTATGTAAGGACCAAACCGAGTAAGTGGGAAGACTACGTGCACTTGGTAGAATTCACATATAACAATGGGTACCAAACTTCAGCTAAATTAAGTCCCTTTGAGGTACTCTACGTCAGAAGGTGCACAACGCCAATTAGTTGGGACGATCCAGTTAACCGTCTCATGGTTGGACCAGAAATGCCCCAAGAAATGGAGAATATGGTAAGAAAGGTACAACGAAACTTAAAAGAGGCACAAGACAGGCAGAAGAGTTATGTGGACCAGAAAAGAAGACACTTGGAGTTTCAAATGGGGGATCATGTATACTTAAAAGTCAAATCTCGGAAAATTTCACTAAAACTTGAAAACTATGCAAAGTTGGCACTCAGGTTTTGTGGGCCCTTCGAGATATTAGCTTGAATTGGACCCGTAGCTTACCAACTCACACTCCTAGCTGATTTAAGAATTCATAATGTATTTCATGTTTCCTTGTTGAAAAAGTATATACATGACCCTGCTCATATGATCGATTGGAACTTGGTGTAGGTGGAACCAGAAGGCGAGTTTCAGGCGGAACCCCTGTGCATTCTGGACCAGAGAGAAATAACACTTTGGAATAGAACCATCGCTCAGGTAAAAATGCAATGGAAACACTTTAGTCCTAAGGAGGCCACGTGGGAGTTTGAAAGAGATTTGCAGAAATCTCATCCAATTCTGTTCCAAGAAAGGAATGAACATTGAGGACAGTGTTTTATTGAAGGGGGAAAGGATGTGACATCCCCAAAAATAAAGTGTTTTTGAAATTCAAAATCTGTTAGAAAAACCATTTCGTTTTTAGTAAATTCAAATTTGGGAAATCTTTTCCATTTATGGAAATTCCAAATTTCGAATTTGATAAATTGTAATTTAATTATTATGACTGCTAGGTAGAGACCTGATCTGACCTGACTGACTCTTTCACTATGACACTTGTATGTCAACATAATTTTATTTTATTTACTGCAGGGGGACAAATGGAACAACCATGTTAAATTTAGCTGACCATGACTCCATGAGTGGGGAACATGTTGGAACTACCTCTGGGCTGATTTTTACAGGTGGCAAATCAAGGATTTGGCCATTGGCAGCCCTTGAAAAATCAGGGATTTAGAAAGATGCAAAAATTCCCAAGGGGGGGGGGGGAAAGACCTGGGAAAAAAGATTTTGATTGATAAATAACATATGTGAGGAAGCAGGATGCTGCCAAGTATGTTGGGGAAAAACAAGAACTACTGAACACTTGTTGTTATGAACACTGAACTTTGAGTGTGAGGCAAGGAGAGGATTACATATAGAAGAAACATTGTTGAAGAGGAAATTTCAAGTTTTCCCTCATGGATTCATGGTCAGGCTAGGGGGTGAAACGGGCAAGTAGATTGGCTGCCCTGTTCTATGGTTGGGAGGAACGTGGTTGTTCCCTTTGGCTCCCTGCACATCAATTTAGATATGCTACTCTACCTTTCTCTGGTGAAAGGTTATGTTATGTAATTTGTTTACTTCTATGAATGAACTTCTGGTCGAATGTTGTTATGATGAAAGATATACCAAATACTTTCTAATCCATTAACTAGTAATGGATTTGTTCTATTAGGACATGGTGCTGAGTAAATACTAAGGTCATTGGATGTATTAACTAGAAAGACTAGTTTTGTAGAGGTTACTACTCTTGTAATAGAATGAACTACAGGCTGCATCTCGCTTTTAATTAATTCTGTTGAGTAAATGAATTGTTTGCATGATGTGATTGAAGTGAAGCATACCAATATCTATGAAGAATTATGTTCCTGTAGGTAATTATAGTATACAAACGAGTCTCCACTAATGAACATGGAAGTTCAGATTCAAAGTAAATACACCCTGTATGACTGAAATTATTCTCGATATGCATATAGAACATGTACAGGTATATTACAAACATAAATACATTAAATAATCAGAGATTCTATACAAGCGATACAGTAAAGATGAAGTGAACTGGTTACAATAGAGTCAGGGAACAATATATATATACGTATGAAATAATTCATCAAATTTCAAGACCCCATTACACAAAAAAATTGTAGTATATATATATATCAGTAAAGTACTAGTGGTAAATTGAAAATGATTTCGTCTAGTTAGCTATACATTCAACTCTGGAATTAATTTTTTTGAACAAATCTAACTCTGTGAAATGTTTATGGAGATTTGTAATCAAATATTAAAGGTACGAGGGTTTATGTATCCAAAGACCATTCTGGAACCCAGGACTTGACTTTCACATATCTAGTAATTCTGCAAAGCATAGCAATAAAAGAGTATAACCCGTCCTAGGAATTAGAACAGGTTGTTAGCAAAAAAATCATATGGGAAAGTTTTAGTAGACTGGACTGTCAAACATATATGCCAAGAAAAAAGTCGAGAGTAAGAAATAAATCTTTTTCAAAATCCCTGATGAAGGAACTACAGAATCATAATGTGCATCAACACCCACGAAACAAGACAACAATACGAAAGGTCTTATAGTATTAATTAATTATAACACAAAATTTCTATGTAATAGAGTCAATATACCGAGTATAAACCCAAGAATTTTTTCAAGGTCCTTTTACACAATGTTGAACTGGATTTTAGACTATGTAAACATCTGAAGCTGAATACATTCTAGACGATAGAAATGATAAATAAGTTACAGGTCTAGGATGAGACTAAATAGCGAAACAACTAGAAGTAAAAGTACCCAACTTAGTACACTATTCAATTAAAAACAAAGTCCTGTACAATAATATTTATACACAGTAGTCGAACCAGAAAGTTAAGAATACAACTAGAGGACCCCCCCTCATCCTAAACCATTGGAGGTAATCGAATGAAACTATATCGAACATCTAGAAATCCAGGAAGAGACCGTTCCCTTGCACTTTTGAAACTCTGGAAAGGCCTACAGGGAACTCAAATACCTTTGCGCCGAAGGTAAGAACCGAACATCTGAGATCCTTGGGTAGGATAAAGCCCTGAAAGAAGTATCATTTAAAATAACATTAATCATCGAAATGATAAAATACCAAAAGAATGATGACGAATAGTAATGAAGCATTTCTTGATTATACTTAACTTTTTTTTTTATAGACTTGCATGTCTTTCATGTTTTCCTTGTCGCATTGCCAACTGGGCAGATGCCTGGGTCGAGGGTGGATGGCGTATTGATCCTTTTATGGGTACCCTTGCATTAAACAGGGCCCATCATTAGTGAATTATACAAGCCCTGAAAATGAAAATATTTACAAGGAGAAATTCCTTGCACAACAATTAACGATTCTAATGGAAAGAAGAAATCGACTATAGTAGTTTTGTTATAAAGATTTAAGTCAGACTGTACACTGTCATGGAGTAAATTATTCATACCGAACTAGAAACTACACATAACCATCCATAATCGAATCACATATAGTAGTTATAAGTCATTTAAACATTACGGTGATATCCCAACTATTTTAACCAAATCGAATAGAACACGATGAGGGTAGTGACTATTGTAAGTAAACACTAGAAGTACTTCAAAATATAATCATTGGACTAAATCAAAGTTTTGTAGAGGTCTTAAGACTGTTCAACAACAATAAAGGAAAAAATTTCGACATATGGAATAATACTGGAAGGTTACAGAACCCTTTTTCCAAGGCTCTTAAAGAAAAAAAAAAAAGCTTTATCTTCCTAATCAACCAGAGTATCATGCATAATGAGAAACTTACCAGGGATGAAGGTTGTGTCGTCTATTACAACCCCGGAGCAACTACCATGAAAATACATGACGCCTCGAAGATTTGTTACACAGAGAATCCTTCCAGAACTCAACAATGACAATTATGAACCCACTTCAACCCTAAACAGTGCCCTGTCATCTCGAAGCAAATGTGGAGAGCGTGGAGGGTGGTTGGGCCATGTGACAATGTTAGAACTAGTATGACATTTTGGGTATAGAGCCTGGTAAATTCAATGGAGTTTGCAGGCCTACCATTAATAGAGCTTACAGAGGCTTAAATACCTAGACAATGGACCTCTCCTTCCACTTAAGAAGTTCCATGATGAAAACCTTCATGACTCGACGGAAGTAAAAGCCCCTTTCTTCCCTTGATGTTATCGTGAGTCAGTAGTATGATCCTAGTGGCGGAATTGTCCACTGGAATTTGGATGTAGTAACTATTTTATGATTAACCCTGGTACTAAGTACCATTAATTAAATGAGACATAGTGGATAGGCTAGTTTCCCGATAGTAAAAAAGAAATGACCCTATGAATCGTATGGTGGGGAAACTAAGTAAAGTCACCTAGGGTTAAAATTAACCAAGTAGACATGCGCACAATTATGGAAGTCTTATGTTTTAAAGGAGTGAATCATAGTAGGAGTTATAAGACCCATCTTATATACATGATCCATTACACAAAGAGGTAAATGGAATGGAGGCGAAAGGGACCTCTTGTGGTAAGTAGAGTTTAAAGGTTTTTCCTTTGAGGATTTATGAACATAGTTTTTTTAAACGATCTTATAACAGAGTTATATTTTCCCTTTTGTCAAATAGTTATATAAACTAAGAATTTTTTTTTGTGTGTGTGTGATAATGAGTTACATTACATGAAATATACCCCAGGTACCGCAGTATACCCCCGTAGTCACCCGTGTAAGTCCCTAGAATAAATGAAACTGAGTTTCCAGCTTGCAAACAATCACCATGCGGGTACAGTCGACAGTTGGTTGGACCGCAATGAGCAGGATAACAAGCCCGAAACCTATCGAGGGTATCGAAAGTAGGTGTTCTAGAAGACAACTAAGGATCTTGAATGGATTTGAGGTCCACAAAGATCCATAGGAAAATGCAACCGACAGTATCCCACGACAAGTCCTCAATATGAGTTCCCCACTATGTTTGGTTTCACTTTGGAGGGGTTATCTCTACTACCTTTCCTCATGAGACCTCATTTTTAACCCCTGTGTTAGAGGGGGGTCATGCATAACTTTCACGTCACTGGACTTTAACACTCCCTAACTTAGACTCCAATGTTTGTTTAATGGCCTTGAAGAGTTTCCTATCCAACCTAATTCAAGGCTCTAGCCTAAACTAGTTAATTGGCCCTACAAACATAAAGTCTAATTGATTTTAATTAGCATTATTTTTAAATGGATTTTTTTAACTCAAGGACATGGTAGTGAAACTAGTGATGTGTCTTGAGAGACGAAAAAGAGGAGAAGTAAATGAAACTGAAAGAAAAATTACTTCTAGTTAACAATAACGATTTGCAACTAACTCTTTAACCAAATTTTCATAACTAACTATTTTCAAGATCTTTAACTAAAAATGAAATTTCACTTGACTACGAGCTACTTAAATTCTATGAAATTAGTTAAAGAACTTAAAAACTGAACTCGTTTTTCTATTTTTTTTTTAAATTCTTCAAACAAGAAACTTGAAATAATTTTTTTTTCTTTTTCTTTAAAGCAAATGAAAGGGAATAAAAGAAACACCAGACAAGACTGAAACTGACCTCTGGCCTACTGTGGATCACACGGAGTGACTAAAGACACCAAACAGGCTGATCAACAACTTAAATACTCGCCTAAAAACCCTTTCGAAATTAAACACAGGAAATATTTAAAAATATAGGAAAACCGACATCCAACCAAGGCTTCTACTGTAAAAACAGAGACACTGTACTTAATCAAGAAACCCTGAGAAGTAAAACTTCAATCACGGAAGAGGTTGACTACCTCTTCTTAAAGGAAAATTTCTTGACATAAGAAAGCTACTTATGCTTAAGCAGCTTGCGTATGTACACGGGCTATCTATAAAGCAAGGCGCATATGTACACGTGTTGACCCAAAACAAGCCATGTACACCTCTGTAACTTCTCAAAAAAGAAAACAAACAGGTAGACTGACAGGGCAGGGAGAACTAGTATGGCACCAACAGGTGACAAAAATCACTTAAAGACTTAGTAGACTCACGAAAACTAAAAAAAGGTAATAAAACCAATAAAACACCTAAAAATTCCCCTAAAAACCCTAGAGGCATACCCACTATGCTCGTCGGTTTTTCTATAGCGACGAAACCCTCTATGGACTACACTAAGTTTCAACATGTAGGCAGATCTAACCGTCTAAAAGTATCCTACCTTTCTAACTACCCCAAACATATCCCAAATTCATACATGAAATACAAAGTAAAAAGATCAGGTAACTTTACCTTTTACTCCGCGTCCAGTGTCGATCCTCTTGTGTTCGATAGCTCCATTGACTATAAGCCTCCTCCCAAGTCTGACCTGCATTCACAAACATATAAACATGAAACTAAAAACATGCATCTCATGTATAAATCATGGGTTAGATGTTATAAAGAAACATAAATCAAGTACAAATATTTGACACATCATATTTTGGGACAGGAAAAATATTTCTTTTATTGATATCATAATGTTTACTTACAACAAAGGTCGACGAATGATCCATGAAATTGGTTTAGGATCCTCTTCACCAAGATCCAACTACGCTTCCACGCATCTTTCTCCTCTCACACTTCTTCTAGGTAAATGGCATAGGCTTATGATGGAGGAAAAAGGGCAGAATGGGAAATTCTGATGCAAATCTCACAAGGTGGTTGCAATTATTTGGGGCAAGGAGGGGATGCGAAATGGGTAGAGTTTCAATGTTCTTATTCTTATCTTAGGAATGCTAACCCAAAACCTCCTTTTATGACAAAAGGATGGTTATTCGGTTGGGTAATGGGCTATAGCCGACGAATCAGTTGGGAAACTACCCAAAATCCCGTAATCTCAACAAATTCCTTGCAACTTTTGCAAGTATACGCGAGTTGTAATGGTACAGCTAGCATACATACACAATCCATAGTGTTGCAACAAGCATTTTTACATGGGCATTAGTGGTGTAGGGAGCGTACATCTTCAAAAATAGTGTTTTTAAGACGAGGTGCTCAGTGATGGCTTGACAAAATTTGCATGTAAGAGGGCCAAAATCCAGGTATGCATGTATGGAGAAATTTAGGGTTATAGCATGAGGACAAACCCCATACAAAGTATCCAATTGTGAATAAATCATGCCCATCCTTTGAACCGTCAAAATGGCTTGCTCCTCTGAATGAAACCATCAGGCATTTCCAATAATATTGGAAATTTGGCATTGTTAGAACTCGTAGTGATAAAACATAGCAATATCAAAAGCAAATGTCCATAATGATCTTGCTTCATGGTAAAATAGTAATCGGAAAGTTTATTGGTGCCCATTTGGGGATTTGGTTATAGATGGGATATAATGCCCAATATCCATTGGTTTTGTGATGTCTTGTGTTTGGAAAACATTTTTTCCTGTTCTTTTCTGCTGTAGTTCAGGGTTCTCATGGGCCCGGTTATTTTCTCATGGGAACATATCCCACATGTAAGAGAAAACCAATGCCACATGTGTTTTTTTATATCAAACTGTTTGATACATAGGTCGATGCGTACTACTCTATGGACCGTTGTGGGATCTTCCTTGGTGCCTTACGTGTTCATGCGTTGCCTTGTGACTCTACTTTCAATACATTTTGTGTTTACTTGGATATTGGTTGTATGCTTTGTTCTGGAAAATTAATGATACATTCAAAATCTTATTGGTTTTTCTATGATCTTAAAGAATATACAAGACTTGATTTTCCTTTTAATGTAAGATCTCTAAAGAAAATGTAGTATGTGACTCGTTTTAGCACTTTTACTTGATCGATGAACTTACCAAAATTCATCTTTAGAAATATTTTGAAATAAATGGATATATTCTATGTGAAGTCCAATGGAACTATCATATCAACCATAGAAAATTAAAATTAAAATTCATCGTTGTTATACTTACGCTGAAGTTGACAACAAAATAATTTTAATTGAACATCCCAAAATTGATTTTCCTGTGGATTTTTTATGCTTCTCTTATGAAAACACATCCTGGAAACTATAAGAATGACTCACTTTATCTATTCCTTGATTCAAGAGCCTATTCACATGTTTAATGCACTTCATAGTTACTGTTAAGACTATCAATGGGGATTTCTTAACACTAATTCCTGCTTCCAAAAATTTCCATCCCCTTTCCTTTTTCCCTCTACTTTCCCTTTTTGGTTACTTAGTCAGTTTTTGGAAAATGCCTAGGTGCATGGGTTGGCAGATTCATGATGCAGACCCCCTACCCTCGGGTTGAGATCCGCACAGGATATTTTCCAAATCACTCGAAGGGTTAATAAAAACCCTTTTTGTTTAAGCCACAAAGGACTTCGGGCTTCAGGAGTTGGAGAGTCCCGAAGTATTTCCACAGCTCTTCGCAAATGCCGAATTGTGAAAATGTCAACGAAGGTTGACTCTTCCAATGCGCCAAGTACACACCACCTATTACCCACTTATTTTGGCTTTCGGGACTTCGAGCGAACAACCAACAGTCGTTCCTCGTACCTTATGATTCCCCAAATTCTGAAATTTTGGAATGTCGAAATGGCTCAATGTCCCATGAAATGCGCGATCGATGGCCTTTCGAGACTTTGCGTACCAGGAGTTCATGATTCTCAATCCCAACTCACTCACCGTGCCAATTCCCAAATTCTGAAATAGCGACCCTTTTTTCAGGACTTCGCGTACCGAGAGTTTGAAACTCTCGGTTCCAAAAATCACTTGTCTCCTCTACTTCCTAGACCCCGAAAAGCCGAAATGCCAAAATTCCACTCCGATGACACTTTGTGTTTTGTGACTTTGGGTTTTTTAGTGCAAAGTGCCCCGGTTCCTTGTCATCAAGATTCCTGAAATGCTGAATCCTAAAATACCGAAATGTTGATGTTTCACACCAAAGGCACACCATGTTTCGTGACTTCAGGGGGTTTCAATACCAAGGGTATCGATCCTTTCTCAACAGAACTTCTGGTACGTCGAACTCTAAAATACCAAATTCTGAAATTCCACTACTGGCAAACCCTTTCGCGATTCGGGTTTTTGAGTGATCAAGGATGCACTCCAACTTACGGGTCACGAATTTCTAAAATGATCTGATGGCTTAGACAGACCACGATCAATGGTCCATGTTGATTCTTGATGTCAGGGTGGTGGATTCATCCAACTCTTAACCACCTTGCAACTCCTATGGATCCTACGGTCCTCGCGATTTCATGAGTTCTCCTCAGAGAATTATGACCACCAGATGCACTCCTCAAGGACTTCTATCCAAACGACCTGACATTCTTCCTCCTGAACTTAAATTCTAAGAGACGATTCCAGCTTCCATCTCCCTTCGAAGTGATCAAAGGTGTTATCCCTCCTGATATTTTACTGGCAAACTCAAGTTTTTGAAAAGGGCTCCTTCTCGCACTCCTTGTGGAAAACCTTCAAATAACCTCTAGTTATTTGAGTCTTCGAACTTGTGCACTCTTTGAAACAATGGTCCTCCAACCTTCCTTTTTATAAAATCCAAGGCTTCATTCTAGCCTGTGCACACCTTGCACGGTTTTGTGCTTCACCTGCACTTCGCTGATATGAGAACAACGATATCTCTCCTGAGCATTTTGAGATAAAACTCAGACCCTCATCAACGCACACCTTGTGGACGTTCACTGCACTCCTTGTAGGAATTCTCAGTTAGAGAAACAATTGAAACTCATTCTTCTCCTCTCTCATACTTCATACATTCAACATGAAATCACACACAATGCAGTGTTGAAACAAATGCATAACAGAGAAACAAAGCCACTGTAAACATACCATTCAACAATTGTAAACAGTAAGCATCATAACACCATGAAAATGAGTCAAACTTTCATATATTAACTCAAGTGCTCCTGTACATGGGTTCTTCTCTACAGCTCTTTATTACAGCTCTACAACTTATGAATTCTGAATGATCTCAATAATACAATGATACAAGGGTGAGGGTGTCTTTATCCGTTTTCCCTCCTACACTTCTAAACTGTCTAATCTAACATTCAAATCTACCTACTTTCATTAAACAAACTTAAATGCCTATTACATTCGATAGATGAGAGCAATCACTCAAGATTTGTTTACAATCTCCAAGATATAAATGCAAGTACGCTCCTCCTACCTTATTACATTAATGCTTCATTTTCAAAATTCAAAACGTTTTCATAAAAAAAACGTGCTCTTTTTCCATCTGCGCGTCCAACTATTCCTTTGGCTAGGCACGTGCTTTTGGCGTTGTATGATGCTCCTGCATCAATTCACATGTTCATATTTTGACTGATGCTTTTATATCACAAGTTCGACCAACCACTTCCTCGTTTCATATTCAACAACTTATTTGGATTGCGGGTTCTCGGGTAGGTGGGCTCAACATTGATTTTCCATTGTTCTTTCGCCTACAAACAACACCCAGACTTCCTCGATCTACAAATTAATAACCAAATTCCCCTTTCTTTTTCTCCTTTACTTTCCCTTTCTGTTACTTATTCATTTTTTTGAATGTATCATGCTTTTATATACAACACTCGAAGTTCCGCAATATACTAATTGACCTTCGAAGTTCCTCATTGTGCCTTGTTTCTTGTTACACATTTTGAAATCAAAATTTCATATACATACAATTTGACCATTGATCCCTCACGTCTCCTGAGTATAACTTGTGGCCCTATTTTCAAGCCTGTCAATATGCCATGTTCCGAATATGTCTCATGCTTTTATATCACGAGTTCGACCAACTTATTTTGCATTTCATAATTGGCCACTATTTCCATCACTCGTTCCCGACCAAGCTTTCTCAACATTGCGCTTCCATTGTTTCGCGACCTACAAACAACACCTGAAATTCTGCAATATACAAATTGATCGTCTAAATCTGTCATTGTGCCCTGTTTCGTGTTACAGATTTTGTAGTCAAAAGTTGAGAGACATACAATTTGACCATCATCCCCTCACGTCTCCTGAGTATAACTTGCGACCCTATTTTGAAGCCTGACCGACCACTTTCCATACTAGGCCATTTTTGGGAATCTCTTTCTTAGGTTGGTAGGTTCATGAAATGTCCAATGCTTAATCACTCTTCGCCATCCCCACCACCTTCACACTTATTTTTATATATGCAATTGTTAATATTTAATGCTAATAGCTCATCATGTAGGAGCAATTAATATTTCCATTAATGTATGAAAGGCTAGAGATTTGTCATTAATACGAATTAAACCAATATTTGTGGAGAGTTGTGTTATCTTTTCCAAGTGTTCATTTCAATCATCATGTAATCTCCTTCGCGCGTCGTCTAGTTGGTGGCTTCATGAAGTATCCAATCCTTAATAGCTATTTGTCGTCACTTCCACCTTCACACTTTTATCTAGATATGCAAATAACAAGCTTTAATGGTAACAATTCATTATGCACGAACCGTAGAGATTGTCATTGATCAATGAAAGGCTCGAGGAGATCTCCCATTAATACACATTAAACAAAGATTTGTGGAGGGTTATATTATCCCTTCCAAATGTTCATTTCAAACACCATCTCAAGAAAACAAACATTCTAGTTAACTTATGGCAGCAGTTTGACAACAGTTATGTCCAAATACAGTAAACACCTTCAGGCATGATGACCAGAAGTTCCAATGCTCTAGGGCATATTATTACTACCAATCTCCCTCCACCTAGAAAAAAAAAAGGAGATGGTCCCTTGGTGCACTGCGAGATATATTTGAAGACAAATAATTCTAAGGCAACCCCCTTGCTCAGACAACCCACCCTCCTGCATTGATAGCCGACGTAGAGGTTGATGCGGTCGATTTCGAGCTATAAGAAGATGAACTGATGAATGTTGATACGACGATGGATCATGGAAATGCATACATTGTTCCAACTCATGCATGCAAATTGAAATCAACCATAACGAGGGGCACTTATGGGCTCGATGATGGTGGCCTTGACAAAACCAAAGGAAGCATTTTCATAAAATAAACCAACGCTAAACACAATAGTTGCTTTGCAGCTCAAGAGTTTGAGTCTCTCAACTCGGATGGTTGTCCTTTCCATCAGATTTGTATCCATTCCTTTCATTTTTAGGGTTTTGTATTGGGTTTGGATTTGTCCCTTGTATAGCCCGTGTCCCTGAAGTCTTTACCTATAAGGAAATAGTCTCTTGATGCACTCAGAGATACAGTTCAAGCCAAATAAATATTCAATTGTGGGACCACTCTCCCATTCTCTAGATATACAATTAAAATATTAGGTGGTGAGGACCAAAAATCCCATTGGTGCAAGGCATATTCCTAATACTCATCTACATCTTCCTAGAATAGACTAATTTGGGCCTATGTAATTTCCTGTGCAACCTGTGTCCCTGAAGTCTTTAACTATAAAGAGGGGGTCTCTTGGTCCCCTTCCTCCCATAACGAATTAATTTGGACCTATCGAATTTCTCATGCAGGTTATTTCCTTGAAGTCTTTGAATGTAAGGAGTTGGTCTCTTGGTGTGTCCTCACTTTTAGTTTTGGGCTCTTTCACTTTCCCTACAACGTTTTTTCTCTTCTTCCTCACAGGAAGCTTCTGAGAACTATCAATTTTACCGCAAGGAGGGTTCTTATGTCCTCCTGCGTTTGAAGAATTCTAGGTTGCTTTCGTATTAGGGTGGGTCATTGGAGCGATGCTACGGGATGTCATACTCTTGGTAGTGGTGGTCATGGATTGGAAAATCTTCTCACTGGGCTCTTTTCCTTGTTATTTGTACAATTCAGTGGTGCTTTGCAATGTCTCTAGGTCGCCAACATCAGGAGCAGGAGTCTTGTTTACTTCTTCAAGCCAAAGAATTATTCCACTGTGGAACCACTCTCATGTTTCTTTGTTGCCTTAGGTATTTCGAAAGATATTTAGATTGCGACAACCAACATTGAACTTCCAAGGAGAAGACTGCAAGGACTTCCTAAAAAAGCATGGTAATGAGTTTTGTATGCATGTTCAAGATCTTCTCGATGGATCCTGCATGTTGTCGCACTAGAGGAGCAACACATAATTGTATGCATGTTTTTTTTTTTTTTGTAGCTCCTGTACCTGTATTTATGAAAAATATGTTCAATGCTTTGGTGCAAAGAACTCAGTTCAATGTCTATGGATAAATATAAATTGCACACTATTTTTATTTATAGATTTATTATTATAAACCTTTCCTTGGAATATTGGTTGGTGATTCTTTACTGGATTTATCACCTCTTCTCGTTTGCATGGTTCGATAGTCTCGTAATTCTTGAATATTGTATTGGCTCAAGTAATTTGATCTAATATGGAGCATTGAACAATTATATGACAATGCATTGTGTCGATCCCATCAGGATTCTATGGAATCATAAATGAATTTCAGATAGTTTCAAACCAACATTCAATTCTATTCGTAATGTATATAGAACATAACAACACTAAATCATGATGCGATAATTGGGGCCCCGCCCTAGAAGTTTTGTTTTCATCTCAACCTTGTAGAGAAAACAATCTCGTATTTCCCTTTTTCTTCCTTGATTCATTTATTCCAAAAGGAAACATTTTATTAGTTGTCCATCCCCTAGACTCTATTTGATCACTTTTACTTTATTAATAAAATTATCAAATTTCTTCTTCGCGAATAAAAATAAATAAATTGATAAATGGTGGCTCAAGTCAAATGGGACTATGAAATCAACCACAATATTAAAATTCAAGTTTGTCATTGTTATTTCTAGATATGCAATTATTAATATTTAATGATAATAACCCATCATGCATGAAGTTTAATACTTAAGATAATATGTCAAAGTCATTGAATATTGTATCAAGAACACAATTACTCCCACAAGTTGAAATAAAAACAAATATTCAACAAAGCATTTGCTCACACCCTTTTTAATGGTAGAAGCACAATATAAAACAAGTAAGTAAGTAGATAAAATATTGGACTAGAAAATGATGGTTTTCAACAATGGGGCTTGTTTGAGACCAATTCCCTTTTACGGAAATTTCCCTCCTCTTTTCTATTTTCCCACTCTCTTTTATCCCCTTATTTTCCCTCTTCTATACTTAGCCAAATTCCCCTTTCTTTTTCCCCTGTACTCTCTCTTTTTGGTTACTTAGTCATTTTATCAAAAATCTCTAGCTGTGTGGGTTGGCGGACTCACAGGTTCACATTTTCACTCATGATTTTATATCACGATTTTGACTGAGCGCTTCGCCATTCCGTACCTAGCCACTTTTTCGATCGCGGATTCCTAGGTAGGCAGTCTCTAAATTGTACTTCCATTGTTTCGTGACCTGCAAAAAACATTTGGGCTTCCATGATATACAAATTGACTTCCAGACTCCCACATCATCCCCTCTTTCGTGCTACACATTTTTCACTCAAAAGTCTCGAGACATAGAATTTGACCATTGGGGCCTCACGTCTCCTCAAGAACCCTCAAAGTAGCGATGTGAGGAGGACCAATGTTTCTGTAAGAAGGAAAAACAAAAGGTTCCCCTGGAGCAGAGATTCCTTCATTGGTCATTCTGGGAACTGCCGCCATTAAAAACAAAAATCCAACCTAAAGTCTACTAGGGAAAACAAACATCACACAATAAAAAATCTAGTAAGCAAGCAAGCAAACAAAACCTTCTCACAATGATCACACTAGTTGATGATTAAATCCAATGTCGCGGGATCAAAGTAGGAAAGGGATGACATAGAGTGGGTGGAAAAGTTACGTTGACGACCTGCTTAATGGACTTATGCCTTGGTGCAACCTCCCACACATAAACGTGGGTATACCCTCCAAGGAGCCCAAGTGAGTTTGGCCAACGTCGATTCTAGGTACCATGAAGAATTTACCCTCCACAGTCACCTCGTGTAAAAGACCCTAAAGAGAGAGGTCACTAATGTTACCAATCATTACAGTGATCGTTGAGGAAATAGTCGATAGTCCGATCCAGGTGCAAAGGCAGGGTATCTAGCCTGAAATCAACTTGAAAGGTTTCCACTCATCATTGTGGGTATACCTTCAAGCGACCCCCATAATATGTGCAATCTCTACACCAATACCAACAAAGCAGGGTGAGTAAGTCTGTTAGTCTCAATGTGACCTCATGATTGACCCTTGTGTTAGAAGGGCTTCCTAGGAAAAAATGTAATAAGTGGATTTCACCGCTCCCTAACACAAGATTCTATGTTTGTTTGCAGCTTTGGAAAGTTATCTTTCACACCTATTACAAATCCCCACAAATAAGCTAATGTAGGTTTGCTACCAGAAAATATAAAAATGTCTAATCAATTTTTATAAGCGCTTTATTTTTAAGATTGTTGTTACTCAAGAGGAAAATGGTGTGCACAATATGGTGTTTTAGACCGACTTGAAAATTATGCAAAGAGATGAAGATGTAATCTTTTCATTTCGATGAAAGCTACGTGTTGATAGGAAAAATTGACTTGTCATCAACTGGAAGAACGGATCCCGTCCGGGGTTGTCTAAATAACCCAAGCCGTTTGGTGCAACCTATTTTGACAGGTTTAATGGCTCCGTTGCCCAACTAAAGTCCTAAAAATAATAAAATAAATGAAACTAATCTAAAATCTATGATTCTAACAAATGATATATTACTAACTTATGTTTATTAAAAAGAAATGTGAATATAAACAATATATATACAGGTTACAAGGTTTGCATGAAATCTTGAGAAAATGATTGTTTGATAGATTTTATGAATCAAATATGAACAACACTTTTTTTTTTTTTTTAAAGATATTAAACAAATAAATACTAAATGAATATGATTGAAACAATGACACAAAAACAGTCAAAGCTAATTAATGTAATCATTGTTTCATTCATAAAAAATTCTAAATAAAAGAAAAGAATGCATCTACTAACCTCTAAGTGATCAATCAACTGAGTTTATCTTCCTATGTTGTATGAACTCCTGCATGTACTGTTGTTAAGGGAAGCCTATAAGAAAACAATACTAGCAATTCCAGAATACTTTCAAAGAAGTATTTGATATTGGAGTAAATTAATAACAACAGAAAGACATCTAATTAAAAAAAAAACTGATCTTAAGATGATCAATATTTAAGAATGAGAGAAAACTCAGATTTGAATATTGATTCTATCCAACATTTATCATTAAGAATAAATTCAAAAATGATCAAATGATAGATCAATCACACATAAAAAATGGAATAAGAAATTATGGACGACATATAACATTTAATAGTATGAAAACACCATATGATGACAAACTAAAGCTAAAATCAACCATAATAACATTCTCATAATACAACAATAATGAAATAATGAAATGGATTAAGCATCACATAGGTCTAAAGCCAACGATGAATTGCTTTCCCATATTCGTTCTCAAAATCACATGCCCATATTGTAGTCGTGGAAGAATTTTTAAGATAATAGACCCTTAAAGATAAAACAAAAAAAAGAATTAATATATAAATGATAGCAATTAACCATGTATTGATAAAATAGACTAAAGATTATTTAAATCAATGCACAATCAATTATTCAAAGAATATGAAGATATTATAATGAAAATAAAACCATTTTATTCACAGGACAAAAACCATTAAGCAATCTGGAATTTCATATTCTTTTTTGGAAATACTCGTCCATTCTTCCAAAATTTAAACCATCTGTTACTCCATTTGAAAAGAATAAAAGATTACAAAATAAATAATATGCAAACGATAAAGGATAAAAATCCTCCTCTCCAATTCTTCCCTCCCATGGCTATGATCTTTCTCATATATTTATACAATGAATGAACAGTCTGGGCGTCACTATTAATTTTCGCGCCACCTCAAATTTGCCTCGTAAAGAGACATCAATATCTCTCAAATCGTGTATTTGTTTGGGAAAATTTCTCCACAGAAGGTAAATGGGTCCATTTGGGAAATGGTTTTTCAACCGTTTCTTCAAATTCCTCACGTTTTGGATGCAATCAGTCCTGCAAAATCGTCTGTGTGATCTTGACGCCTTTCCAAATTTTATCTATTGTTGCTCATAAAATTATTTGTAGCAATCTAATATTATTTTTGGATCAATCATCTTGAACATATTTGGATAATAAAACCAAGCCATGATTAGATCCGTATCAAATATTTGATAATAGAAACATGTGAAACAAAAAGAAACCTAAATTAATAACCTAAAATTGTGAATAAAATAAAATCTAAAACAATAAAGTCAAAAATGAATTTAAACTAACCATAAGTTCTAAACAAACATTGTTTATAATTTCCTTTCAAATATGATCTTAAAATTTTGGAATCTTCAAGTTAATGCAGAACAAAAAAAGATTAAATTTGGTTTTTTACAAAATCAAACAAATCATAGATAAAAATTTTTTTTTAATTATTATTTTTATTTTGAAATGAGATGAAAAACAAAAAAAATAAATTAATTAATTAATATCACCAAATGATTTTATGAAAATGATAAATCAACCAAGATATTATTTCATGAAGTATTGAACCCATTATTCAAAATAGTCAAACTTGCTAATGAGGAGAAGAAAGAACACATAATCATAATTTAATCGGAAGTAAAGAGTTGAAGTAATTTATAAAATGATTTAAGCTTCTTGAAATAAATTCACTATGAGATCATATGGTATTATGATAAGCTCAATGTTATAACCAAACAATAGAATTTTCTTTGCAGGGGATTATAAACTGAAATAATGTCTTAATCAAAGAGTCACGATGTTTATAAAAGAACTTCAATACCATTGACAAAGCCACTTCTTCCAGCAGACGTCCATATCCTCAACAGGGATGTCATTTAACCCACTCAAATTCTTTAATCCCATCCAATAGTTGTATCCACATGATGTATACTTCCATAAAAGTTAATTTAAAAACATATACCTGCTACCTATCAACCTGACATTGCTTTGTTGCCAGTAGGCATGTTCAGTACCTCGACGAAGTTGTCTTGGTATCATGTGTGCATTTACCCGCTGCTAGTGAGCCTGTTCAGTACCTTGACGGGTTTACACACACTTCCCAAACATAAGTTCTTTCAACCCTCTTATGCCACTTTTAAATAGTAATGCAACTATAGATTTATTGATGACAAAGAGAGCGGGGTGATACTGGAGGTTAATTGCAATACAGGTGAATAGTTGATCAAGTTATTTATTTTCTTTCAAAACTAGAAGTTTTATCATGGTTTAGAGAGTTTAGATTTCTTTTAAGAAATCATCTAAAGAATGGGGAAGCACTTAAAAGTGATTCCTTAAGAATATGGATGGCGTAAAAAGTTTAAAGATTATCATAATTCTCAAAGAAACCATATCTCTCGTGTAATACTCTGGAAAAGACAATTTGAGGACAAAATGAAAGTGACAATTGACTTAAAAATCAATTGTCTGAGCTATATCTTAATATCAG
>SNQJ01S0049585.1:15147-26637 GCA_010110895.2 Picea sitchensis
TCAATGGAATGACATGTACTATCCATGTAGAATAGTATTATCTGAAAATATATCATAACTCATACCGTTATCCATCAAACAAACTTGGGTCCATTACCCAAACCTAGGGTCTTCAACTTCTCATGGCCATAACTCTCTAACCATGAGGAGTTATGTGATGTTCCACATACCACTGGAAATGGAATGACAAGCACTATCCATCTAGGATAGTTTACCTGACAAATCCATTGTCCTTCATCTCATTTTCCACAATTAAGCATGGGTTCTCTTACTCCGCAAAGCGTCTTCCCATGAGGGATTTCACCATAAGGGGACCACTTTGGAGTTCATATACCTTTACTTCTTATCAACCATGACAAAACAATAATGAGTCATATTTACATCAAACAATATTGGGTCCATTACCAAAACCTTTATGTTGCAGGGCTTTATTCAAGGGTTGACATCAATGACAACTAGCCTTAATCAACAGACTCGTGCTAGTTTAATGAACTATAGATCAAAGAATACTACAACAGCAATGACTACCACATTTCTCTAGTTAATTCTATAAAGTCCTCCTTATCAAATAAAAGGAAGTCATTTAAAAATATGGTTTTTGGGTCCTAGGTGTAGTTACTAATTTCATAGGATAGGAACCCTAAAAAACATTCCTACGCATCCTCTTAGGGATAAAAAAAACTAAGCCCCCCTCCTCTAATTCCCATTCTTATGATAGAGGATTCCATGTGGATAGATCTTCCCAAATCAATTCCTTTGAAAATTGGAATAATGATTCAAAATATCCTAAGAGTCGCAGTGACTGATCTCCCATGGAATTAATGGAATATAATATTAGATTGAGGAGAAAAGGAACCCTTAATTTCCATGGAAAGGTAGCAAGGGTTTTGTGTTTTTCAGATGAATCTATTCAAAAAGGCCATCAAAAGGGAAGGGAATTCCTACTATCACTGGCTCAAAAAGAAGCTTCCTTGGAAATTAAAAGTGGTAGATAAATTTCTTTGATATGGGCCCTTACATAATTGTTTTCCAAAGAGGGTTCCAAATGATTATCATAACCCTAAACTACAAAGGGTTGGCCAACCCCTTAAAAACATTGGCCCTAAAATTATTCGTAGAGGAAATAAACCCTTCTATAATTCTTCTATAAGTGATTATGAATTATGGGTAGAAAAGAACCCATGAACTCTCTAAAAATCTGCGTATCTAGAATTTTTCTTTTAGTGATGTTATTGGAAGGTCATACGAAAATGTTACCAGGTTAAAGAGATGCTCTTATAACCTTACTAATTCTTGGTATTTTACAATAGGTCTAGGGATGATCCAAATTGGATCATTATATTATTTTTCATATATATCGATGCTTTCAGAGTGGAAACAATTGGAGGAATCAGCTTGTAGGGTAATTTTAGTGATAAGTCCCAGATTGGAAAGTTTGGGTTCAGAACCTTCTAAGGCCATTTTTAGGAATCAAACAACATTTTCTTGGGTTAAACATTTCCCAGCGTAGCTTGGACCATGTGACACTATTCTACCGATTTAGATCTTTTCAGTGATGCACCATTATTTGAGACCTATCCCATTGGATTCCTCCTTTTGTACTGATCGTCGTGATACCTATCATTTTTCATCCTTTTTTTCCATGTGGTCTCGAACCCCCTTCCTGACACCCTTATTTGGGGACTTATCCCATTGTATTCCTCTTTTCTCCCTTATTGTCGTGATACCCTTCACTCGTAACCCATTTTCTATGTGGACCCACCGGCCCCCTTCTTGTTCCCCTTTCACCATGGCCCACACCCACAACCAAGACCTTGAATCACACTTCAATGCCCTATCATATGATCTCTCCACAGCCCAGAATAACTATGGAAAATCAATGCCAATATTTCCACCATCGATTCCTCCATGCATTCCTCCATATACACCAAAATGGAAGACCTGAAATAGGACATGATGAAGGACCTCTTTTCCAACATGGAATGCCATATTGAAAGCCAACTTGAATACTTTGTTGTCCATCTCTTTTCCAAATTGAATATTAATCGAGCGTTATAACCCTAAATTTCACCATACATGCATACCTGGCATCAAGCCATCTTACTTTCTATTTTTTCGAAGCCATCACTGAAAGCTCTTCTTAAAAAACCATATTTTTGAAGATGTACATGCCCTACACCACTACTGCCCATGTACACACACTTGTTTCACCTCTACAGCTTGTGTACGTATGCTATTTTCACCATTACAACCCATGTATACTCACAAAAATTGCAAAAAATAAAAAGTTTCAAGGGGATACGGGTTTTTGAGTAGTTTCCTAACCAATTGACCGCCCATAGTCTGTCACCCAACCAAATAACTATATTTTTTGCATATAAAAGAAGGTTTTGGGGTCCCATTCCTACAAGAAGCATGAGAGAAAAGGAACTCTGCCCATTTCAGTATCCCCCCTTGCCCCAATAATTTGCAGCCACATGGTGAGTTTGAGCTAGAATTCCTTGTTTTAGGCCTTTTTCCTCCATTGCAGACCCTTACCATTTCCCTAGAGAGAACTGAAGAGGAGAAGAATATGTGGAAGTAGTTGGATCTTGGTGAAGAGGAGCCCAGGATTGAGTTCGAGGAGCAGTTGCCGGTGTCATATTGTAAGTGACTCTGTGAGATTAATATAAAGAAGTACTTTTTTCGTCCTGCCAAATGATGTCTTCAATATTTGTGATTTATTTATATTTTGTTATGATATCTAACCCACTAATCAATATATATAATGCATGCTCGTAGTTTCTTGTTTGTCTTTTGGTGAATGCAGGTTAGCCTTGGGAGGAGATCTGTAGTCGAGAAAAACCTGAGCACAAAGGGATCGACACCGGACACAGAGTTTAAAGTAAGCCTACCGGATCCCTATACTTTGTATTTTATGTGTGATTGTGGGGTATTGTCAGGATAGTTGTTAAAAGTAGGAGACTTTAGATGGTTATCTCTACATGCACTTTAGAACCCTAGTGTAATCCATAGGGTGGTTTTCCCGCTATAGCAGAATTGGCGACCATACTAGGGAGAGACTCTACAATTTTTAGGGGATATTTTTGGGTGCTTTAATTGGTTTAATTTCCTTTTTTGAGATTTTGTAAGTTTTTGAGTCTTTAAAGGATTCTGGTATTCGATACCAGTACTCCCTGCCTTGTTAGCTTGACTGTTGTTTTCTTTTTTTTAAGAAAATTACAGAGATGTACACGGCATGTAGTGGGTCTGAACACGTACATACCTACCCTACCTTTGGACAAACCACGTACATACGCAGGCTGCTGAAGTGTCAGTAGCATGCCTATGTTGAGAAAATATTTTTTAAAGAAGAGGTAGTCAACCTCTTCCCCACCAGAATTCATACTTCTCAGGGGTTTTCTTAATCTAATCTTGGTCTCTATTATAGCATTCTGTAGCTTAGGTCTAACCTCACTTTAGCTTTTCTTTATCAAAGATTTCTTGTGTTTTCTTTATTAGGGTTTTTAGACAAGTTTGTGAGTCTGTTCTGACCTGCCTGTTTGGTATTATTAGTGAATCCCTGCGATCTGTGGTGGGCCAGAAGTCATTTCTTGATATTGTCTTGTCTTCATTTTTCCCTTTTTCTCTTTAGAAGAAAAGAAAAGAATTCATCTTCAAATTTCTTGTTTTGAAGCATAAAATAACAAAAAAAAAAAAAATTAGTTCTTTATTTGGTAAAAGTAGTTTAGGTTAGTTGCTTTACTTATCAAGGAAAAAGAAAGTTTTCTTTAGTTATTTATTGAATACTTAGGACATTAAGTAACTAGTATTCGAGTGAAATCTTGTTTTAGGTTTTTCTTTTCATAGATCTGAGAAAAGTAATTACGAAAAAGTTTGGTTAAACAGTTTAAATTTGCAAATCATTATTTGTGAAGAAGAAGTAGTTTTGTTTTCAGTCTCATTTTATTCTCTTCTCTTTCATCTCTTAAAGAACATCACTGGCTTCACTTCTATTCCCTTGACTTAAGACAAGCCACTAAAATTAATGCTTAATTAAAATTTATTAGACTTTGTGTTTGTAGGGTCCATCAATTTAGTCTAGGCTAGGGCCTTGATTTAGGATTAGAGAGGAAACTCTTCAAGGCTACAAAACAAACATAGGAATCTATGATAGGGAGTGTTAAAAAGTCCAGTAACCATGAAAGTTATCTGAGAACCCCCTCTAACAAAGGGGCTAAACATGAGGTCGCATGCAGAAAGGTAGCAGAGATAACCCCTCCAAAGCCGGACCAAGCGTAGTGAGGAACACATATAGAGGGCTTATCTTGGGATTTCGTTGATCGCATTTTCCATGGAGCTTCGTGGGTCTCGAATCTGTTTGAGGTCCTCATTCGTCTTCAGAACCACTTTCTTTTGATACCCTTGATAGGTTTTAGGCTTGATACCCTACTCATTGCGGTCCACCCAACTGTCGATTGTACCCACCTGGTGACTGTTCGCGTGCTAGAAACCTAGTTTCCTTTATCTTAGTGACTTACACAGGTGAATGTGAGGTTATATTGCAGTACCTAGAGCAGACATTGGGCCACGCTTTGTAGAGTATACCCGGAGGGTGCTTCTGTATTCAAGTTGCACTTGCATCGGTAAATTGCTCTAGTGTTGGCTGGTGTAACTGTTCTTCCAACTAGCTAGTGTTCTGCTTGTTTTATCTCATAGGAGCTTTTTCTAGTGTGTCTTGTTTTTTATCGTTAATAAAATCCCTAGTGTGTCTTTGATATTATCACACCATGGAAGATCAGGATCTTTGCTGGTCTCGAAGGATTCTTGGCTTGCCACCAGTTAATCTGGAGCCACCCCTGCCATCGCTAAGATGAATATTATACCAGCAAGGATCTTTTGAGGCAACTGAGCCACAGGAAATTGTACCCGACCCATCCCCAAGAGGAGGAAATTTGATTCTGGAGGAAACAACTATTTCTAACCTTGGAGTAGAAGCTCTTGGTTTGTATAATGATCTGATCATTGATCTATCAGTGCCTATTGTCGTACAGGTTGTCCCTTCGCGGATAGCATATCACGAGTGCCAGGTAGTGTCACAAGAAGTGATGGAAGAAAATGTTGTGACTTCTTTAGGGAGTCCTTATACTCCCTCTACATTTGCCACTACAGGAGGTTTTCCGCCTCCTAACCAATCGTCATCGGTCTGGACCACCATGGTCTCGACCGCCTCTACCTCGGGCAGTGGTCTGATTCCGTCTATGGTGGAGATCACTGCTCCTTTCACCTAGAGTGCGATAGGCCCTCCATTCTCATACAGGATGTTTGGGTTCAATACGAACTTTGTCCTTTCTTACTCCACTTTACAAACTTTAGGTCTGGGGGCAGGGAGCTCGAACGCTCCTATGCAAGGATCCATGGGGGGCACTTCATATCCCTATAATTCTTTCCCTTGCAGTGGAGTCCATATACCTCCTTTGTCCCCTTCGCTCAGCAGTGCTCATCAACACTTTGTCAGGCCAAACATAAACTTTAGTTCGTTTGGAACAGGCAGTCAAGGACGCCCTTCTTATAGCATGTTGGTAGGTTCAACATCGTTCTCTTTGTTCAACGTTTTTAGTAACAATGCATTCTCATCAGTTGTCGTCTCGGTCGGGGGCAACCCCGGTTATGGACAAAAAATTCCTATGCAGAGTACTATTCCTGCACAGGGGGAAAACTCAGGAGTTCCTTCCTCACAAGGACCTTGGAATCCATGGTAGGGATCAATTCCCTCGTCAGGGATGTCGACCGGGGGAAACCCCTTCCATAGCCAATGGAACCCCGAGCAAGGCTTAGGACCTATGTTCGTTGGATCGACAGGGGGAAACCCTTTCCAAAATCCTTGGAACACAATGCAAGCCCAACCTTCTATGTCCTATTACGGGAGTTAGTCAATAACGTCTCACCAAGAACAGAATACATACGTTGGTCACGACCATGGTTTTTACAAGAACCCTGGCTATCAACCTAATTTTTCCTATCAACATGGTACTATCCAAACTCCAACCTCCTTTTTCCTTAGTTATAACCAACAACCTAAAATTTTGTTTCTGGAAACTGTGCACTTGCCAGACTTGACAAGGTTATTAAATGACCCCATCTGTCACAATTTTCCTTGGCCTCCTATGATGACCAAGTTACCTTCGGACATTCCAAAGTTTGAAGTTAATCCTAATGAAGATACAGGCAATCATGTGACTAATTTTCATCTATGGTGCTCGTCCAACTCGTGAAATATGACTCCGTCCAGTTGTGACTGTTTCAACGCACTCTTATCGGGAGTGTCGCAAAATGGTACATCGAGCTCGACTGCTCAAGATACTCTACTTTTGGTGAATTGGCCATGGTTTTTCTTAACCATTTTCAATTACATGTGAGATACGATGTCGGCACTGAATTGCTAGCCAACATTGAGCAAACAAAGGCTAACCATATCTCAGATCACATCCGAGAATGGCATCGTAGGAAGAGTTTGATAAAGGTACCAATACCACTGGCTTTTCTACTAGAGTGGTTCATTAAGTCTTTGGTTCCACAGTTATCCAAAGATGCCGCAACGTTGGGAGTGTTTTATGAAGAAGAGGCAATTATGAGAGCTCAACAACTAGAACTAATAAACTCTCATTCTGGTTTACTTTACGAAGTTTTTCCAGATGCACTGTGGTCAATACTTGACAAGAACAGACAAAGATCTAGACCACATGCTGATGGTATTGTTGGTTCAGCACAAACGAAGCCCACTAATCAGTTGTCAAATCAATTGCAGCAATTGTCAATACAACAGACAACGGCCAGCTAGACCACTAGTTTGATTTATCCCCCTACCCAAACGTCATATGTACATAGTGTGCAATCGACAAACCCAAAGGCCACCTAGCAGCCTGACAGAAACAAGAAACAACAAAAGAAGGGTAAGGGGGATAAGAAACCCACCAACAATGTTGGCGGGGGAAACACAGAAAAGAAGAAGTCAAAGTATGTGTGTAACCTTTGTACGGAGGACCATCCAACTAACCTGTGCCCTCGGCTTGCGGAGGGCCAAAAGTTATTGGCGCAACAATAGCATGTTGTGTTAATGAACCCATTTCCACATGGGAAACATTTATCTCAAGCCTCTTCGAGCATGGCTGGGGGCAGTCAGGGATCCCCTCCATCTTCGAGTAATACTTTGTCCTCGAATGTGTATATGTTGAAAGGTAACGTTGATATAACAACTAGGACACATGACTACATAATGCCTAACACCTCCGAGAAGGGTAAAGAAGCCAAAAACCCACCTCTTTCTCTCCAAATGAGAACACGTTGGAAGAAACAATGACATGCATCCCCAAAGGTGCGTTCAAGAAAGCCTCCAACAATCCAAACGTGAGGGCCACCCAGAACTACTCTGTGGTGGAGGATTTGTCACAAACCCCTTGCGTAATGTTTGCTTTGGAAGTCATCCGGAGCTATCCTTCACAAAGAAAGGCTTTCTTAATTGCCTTAGGCTCTACTGAGACTTGTAATCTAGGAACAATCATGCTTGATACGACCGACTTAAGACCTCGTCTCCCCTACCACATGGCATTTTAGATAGCAATGGATTACACCACGAAAACTTTTACTCTGAACATTTTTCGCACAGTGGTTGATGAGGGTGCCTCGACATGCGTGATGTCATTGGCATGTTGGAAGCCCATTGGCCAACCCATTCTGTCTCTGTCACCTACTCTTCTTATCTCTTTCGATGGTCGTTCATTTCGACCACATGGAATCATCCCTTATTTCCCCGTGCAGTTTAGGGGGAAGACCGTGTGTGTCGAGGTTGAACTGGTTGATGCATATCTCGACTACAATCTCTTGTTAGGAAGGACTTGGACCTATCCTACGCATGTAGTGGTCGTGACATTTTTCCAGGTCTTGATGTTTCCATAGGAGGGTCGCATCGTGTCCATTGATCAGTTATCCTTCTCCCATCCTAACCCTTCATCAGGGGCATCCACGGTCCTGATGATTGATAACCCTCATCCTGACATTGTCAATGTAGGGGTTGGTTTGTGCCCACCTTTGATGGGTACTTTCAATTACCAGCCTCCAACCGATGATGTCAAGTACATATCGGCTGTTCCTGACCAACCTAGGGCCGAAAATTTTCAAGTCTCGTCGTTTTGTATGACTTACTTTAATCATCCATGGAATCTTCCTTCCCCATCAGCCATGATGGAAGGGACAAGGCATCATGGCATGGCCATGACCTTGTCCACGATAGAAGTTGTGTACTCTATAGTCCAACAAGCTTCTATCGAGCCCGATCTAACTCCCGCATAGGAGTTATATCCGGTTCTCGAGCCTATTTAGGATCAAGGTTTTCTCATCAATACTGATTCTTTAGACTTAGTCTTTCACTTAGACGAGGTGATTATTGAGGAAATGACTAGTCTGGATAGACCTTGGGATGATCTCCATCACAGATCTTATTTTCTCCCAGAGTTAAAAATAATTGAAGCAGGTGAATTTACTTTGACTATGACTGGAGATAGGCCTTGTCCTATCAATCTTTTGGCTATGCACACAATTTACGTCAAAGGTAATATGGAAACCATCGCTAAAATGATACCTATTGATATCTCTAGAAACCCTAGCATCGTAGAGAATGTCTTCGTCGGAGAGGACTGCTCCCCCAAGGAGATTCAAATCTACATGGGTTTATTTAAAGAATTCTACGACGCGTTTGCCTAGTCTTATGAGGAAATGCCATGCATTGATCCAAGAATCGTCGAACACAAAATCACAACATATCCTAACACTAAGCCGGTTCAGCAGAATCTTCATCCATTTAATCCTAAGAAAGAAACAACTATTAAGGCTGAAGTAGAGAAACTGCTCAAAGCTAGTTTCATCTACCCCATCCAATTAACTCAATGGGTGTCATATCTCATTCCAGTCAACAAAAAACAGGTTACGATTCGTGTATGTATGGACTTTCGTGATTTGAACAAGGCCTGTCCAAAGGATAATTTCCCCACTCCATTTATTGACCAGATTGTTAATGAATGCACAGGTTGTGAGGTATTTTATTTCATGGATGTTTTTTCGGGATACAATCAGATACAGATCAAGCCCGAAGACCAACACAAAGCCATTTTAATTTGTTCATGGTGTACATTCGCTTATCGAAAGATGCATTTTAGTCTTAAAAATGCTGGAGCTACTTTTCAGTGGGCCATGTCTTTTTCTTTCCATGATCTCAAACACATATTCAAGGCTTATCTCAACGATTTAGCATCATGATCTTGTAAGAGAGTTGATCATATCACACACCTCTGACTTATCTTTGAGCAATGTCGCTACTACCGGATTCACTTGAATCCCAACAAATGCAGTTTTTGTGTAATGTCGGGTCGTCTGCTAGGTTTCATAGTTTCGACAACAAGGATCATAGTCGATCCTCTAAAGGTTGAGGTGATAGTTCAGTTGCATCCTGTTATAACCCTAAATTGCACCACACATGCTTACCTGGCATCAGGCCAACTCATATCCCTTCTTTGCCAAAACTCTGTTGAACAACTCTTTGAAAATCCTCTTGTGTAAAGGCCCATGCGCCCTAACCCATTACTACATGCGTGTACATGCTGACTGACTCACAACAGCCTGCGTGTACCTACAAAAGCACGAAAAAAGGAAAGTTGCCGATGGAAAAAAAATCTATGGGTGAGTTAACTGAAACTCTCGGCCATGCATGGCCGAGGGTTCATCCAAAACCCTAGCTCCTTCTAGCCTATAAAAGAAGGGGTAGGGGTACCATTTGGAAGAGAAAAAAATATAGTGAAGAAACTCTACCCATTTACGTAATCCATTGTCCCAACCCTTTAGACTTTCCTCATGCCAAAGGAGATTTATCGCAAAGCAGTTGAAGGACAGAAGAAGAGGAGCCTGTGATCAGGTTCAAGGAGTGGTGGTCGGTCTCAGCTTTTGTAAGTTGATTCACTTTAAGTAATAAAAAGAATGCTTTTCCTATCCCAATTCATGAATTTTCTATGGTTTGATTAGTTTATGTTGATTTCTAAACCTTGAGTATAGAAGTAGCATGCATGCATAGTTGTTGTTTGTCTTGAGTGCAAGTCATCTTTGGAAGGAGCATTGCGAACAAGTGGTCAAGCACAACGGAGGATCTACATCGAACACCGGTAATAAGGTAGGTGGTCCTTTTCCATGCATTTACTGAGAAAAAGGGATTTAAATCTTGGGATGTAGGTAAAAACGTAGTTTCTATTTGGTCAAATCTGCATGCAAAGTAGGCCCTAATTTGCTAGTCCGTAGGGTGTTTTTTCCAACAATAAAATTGGCGACCATACTGGGGAGAATACTCTTTAGGGCTCCTGGATTTATTTAAGTTTTTGGGTAGTTTAAAGACTAGGTTTTCTGATTTTTTTTTCTTTGCCTGTCTTTTCCTGTTCTATAATGTCTGAGCTAGCAGGGAGTCTGGTTTTCCATACCATCTTTCCCTGAATTTTGCTTGACTGTAGTTTTTGGGACACACAGAGGTACACGTGGCTTGCAGAAGGCCTGCGCATGTGTACCCGCGCCCTATACTCTGACAGCCCGCGTGTGAACGCTGGTTGTAGAGATAGCAATAGCGTGTAGGAGTTTAGAGAACCTTAGAGGTAGTCCTCCTCTTCCCTATCAGAATCACACATTCTCAGGGGGTTTTCTGGAATCTTGTCTAAGTCTTGCTTGTTCACAGTCCTATCTCAGATTGCTTTTTTTTTTTCCTTATTATTTTTCCTTGCATTATTTGTTTTTTCTGTTAGAAAGAGTATCCAAGCCTTCAAGGGATCCTGGTTATCAATACTAGAGGCCTCTTCCTGGTCTAGACTGCCTGTTTTCATATTTTTCCTTAGAATTTAGATATACACGTGGCCTGTACAAGGTCAACTCGCGTGTAAACGCTCTCCGTCTCTGTTATGCACGTGTGTTGTTTGAGTGACAGTCGCGTGCTTGTATAGGCTACTTTTTGTTCAGGGTGGGGCAGTCATCCCCTCCTTTGATAAAAAGTATTCCTCTCAGGTGTTTGAATCTATGTTTGAACAGTCAGTAGCTTAGGCTTCATCTTACCCTTAGCCTGCTTTTTCTCAGTTAAAAGTTGACAGAAAAAAAAAAATAAAAAAATAAATAAAATTGTTTTATGGTTTTTAGACAAGCGCGAGAGTCATTGTTTTTTCAATTGCCTTTGTGTGATTCTTTAATATGATTCTTTGTGATCTGCAGTTTAAGCCAGAATTTTTTTTCTTGGTTTTTTGCTTGTCGATTTTTTCCCTTTTTTTCTTTACTAGCACTTATATAAAAAAAATCTCTTTTGATTTTTCTTCTTTGGTTGAAGAGTGTGTTTCTTCATCATTAGCTAGGGAAAAGTCTTTTATTTCGTAAGTTTTTGAAGTTCACTTAGATCATAAGTAGCTCGTAGTCGAGCGAAATTCCTTTGAGTTTGTT
>SNQJ01S0049585.1:27959-59089 GCA_010110895.2 Picea sitchensis
TGACAAGGTTGTTAAATGATCCTATTTGTCACGATCCATGTTGGCCTCCTATGCCGACGAAGTTGCCTTCGAACATTCCAAAGTTTGAGGCCAAGCCTAATGAAGATCCAGGTGATCATGTGACTACCTTTCATCTTTGGTGCTCATCTAGCTCATTGAAAGATGACTCTGTACAGTTGTGATTGTTTCAAAGTACTCTTATTGGGAGTGTCGCAAAATGGTACATCGAGCTCGATCGCTCAAGATACTCTTCTTTTGGCAAACTGGCGCTGACCTTCCTTAATCATTTCTAGTTACCTGTGAGATACGACGCTGGCATAGAGCTGCTCACCAATTTCGAACAAACAACAACGGACCATATCTCTGATCATATCCGAGAGTGGAGACGCCGGAAGAGTTTAATCAAAGTACCAGTCCCACCAGCATTCCTTCTTGAGTGGTTCCTTAAGTCTTTGGTCCCACAGTTATCCAAAGACATCGCGACATCCTAAGTTTTCTCCGAGGAAGATGCCATCATGAGGGCTCAACAGTTTGAGCTCATCTATTCTCAGTTTGGTGTTGAGGGATTAGTCAACACTACTCATCTATTCTCATCTATGTAGGTAAAAAAGTAGTTTCTATTCAGTCAAATATGCATGCAAAGTAGACCCTAATTTGCTAGTCCGTAGGGTGTTTTTCCCAACAACACATCCCCCATGCACAGTCCCTCAACTTCGGAGTTTACAGGGAAAATAAAACTTTTTACGGCATTTCATCACAAACTATGCCGAGATCACAAAGGGTTTCGTGCATTTACTAAAGAAGGATGTTCCTTTTCATTGGGACGAATCCGCTCAGCGCTCTTTCGAAGCATTGAAATGTTCCCTCACGTCTGCCCCTCTACTTTAACCACCCAATAATAATAAAGATTTCTCATTGTACTTGGTCACTACATAGTTGACCATCGGTATGGTCTTGTTTCAGGAGGATGATTTTCTTGAAGAACATGTGATTTATTACCTGATCCGAGGCCTGGTCGAAACAGAAATCAATTATTCCCACGTTGAAAAACTGGCATTGGCAGTAGTTCATGTTGTCCATCGGTTCCGTCATTATATCTTATTTCACAAGACCACCATCATTGTCGTTGTGAATCTGTTTCAATACGTGTTGACACGACGTGTAATTGGAGAAAATATCAGTAGATGGATAGTTATCCTCTAGGAATTTGACTTGGATTTTGTTTCAGTGAAATCCAAAAAGTCACTGGTCTTTGCGGAACTAATCTCAGAACTTTCGGTCGAATTAGGTGATTTTATACCTGAAGAGTCGCCTATTAAAGGAGATATTTTTTTGATCGCATCTACTAACCCTTGGTATGGATATATACTAGTCTATCTCCATACTTTGAAGTGCCCTGCCTCTTCTTCTCATGATGAGTGTCGACATATATGCCACCAGGAAAAAAACTGTCTCATACTCCAGGACACTTTGTATCATCGAGGTGTAGATTGCATCCTCCACTGGTGTCTCACTCATGAAGAAGCGACTAAGTCAAGAAGGCAAGACTACGTCTAACGAAGGCAAGACTAAGGAAAGACTAAGTCTAATGAAGGAAATACTAAGGCAAGACTAAGTAGATTGCATTCATCAGAAGGCAAGACTAAGTCTAACGAATCGACGTTAGCAAGAGAAACCTGAGCCCAAATAGGCTCTAGAAATGGATCTAACTCTTGTGCAGGAGTCAGATCAGGGTTAGCTGAAGATTGCTGGACTAAAGAGTACGCTACCTCAACGGTCGACAAGGGCATGGACATGCCTGGGTGCCTTGTCTCATCCATCGTGGCTAATGGGGAAGGAAGAATCCAAGGATCCTCAAAGTAAGTCGTGCAGAACGAAGAAACTTGAAAAATGTCAACCTTATGGTGATTAGATATAAATTTGATATCATCGTGAGGAGGTGGGTAATCGAAGGTACCCATCAAGGATGGGCACAAACCAACTCCTACGTTAATGACACCTGGTTGAGGATTATCAATCATCGGGACTGTGGATGCCCCTAAAGATGGGTCAGGTCTGGAGAAAGACAATTGATCAATGGTCACTATCCGACCCTCGTGTAGAAACAACAAGACTCGAAAAACTATAGCAACCACAANAGTCAAGGGGAGCATCGACTACCTCTACTTCGACACACATGGTTTTCCCTCCTAACTACACAGGGAAAGAAGGAATGATGCCATGTGGTCGGAACAAACGACCGTCAAAAGCAGTGAGGAGAGTAGGTGATAGAGACAAAATGAGCTGGCCAATGGCCTTTCAGCATGCTAACGACATAACTCATGTCGAGGCGACCTCGTTGACCATCGTGCAGAAGATATTTCGAGTAAAAGTTTTCATGGGATGAGCCACTACTATCTGAAACGCTACATGGTAAGGCAAACAAGGTTTTAAGTCGATTTTATCTAACATGATGGTGCCCGGATTACAAGTCTCAGTAGAGACCAAAGTGGTTAACAAGGATTTCCTCTGAGCAGGGAATCTTTGGAGGACCTCCAAAGCAGACATCGCACAAGGGGTTTGTGATAAATCTTCCACCATAGAGTAATTCTCGGTGGCCCTTGCATTTGGGTTGTGAGAAGCTTTTTTAAATGCACCCTTTGGAGTGCGTGTCATTGTTTCTCCCAATGTCTTCTCAATCTGTAGAGGAAGAGATGGGAGATCAACTTCTTTACCCTTCTCAGAAGCACTTGGTTTACTATATTCGTGCGCTCTAGTTGATATGAAAGCATCACCCCTAACCATATATACGTTCACGGATGAGGGATTGTTTGGTGGCGGACAGGTTTCTTGGCTACCCCCTTCTGTGCTTGTAGAGGCTTGAGTGAGATTTTTCCCATGTTGAAAGGGATTAGTCAACACTGCTCATCTAATCTCATCTATGTTATTCGGTCAAATCTTCATGCAAAGTAGGCCCTAATTTGCTAGTCCGTAGGGTGTTTTTCCCAACAACACATCCCCCATGCACAGTCCCTCAACTTCGGAGTTTACAGGGAAAATAGAACTTTTCACAGCGTTTCATCACAAAATATGTCGAGATCACAAAGGGTTTCATGCGTTTACTGAAGAAGGATGTTCCTTTTCATTGGGATGAAGCCGCTCATCACTCTTTTGAAGAATTGAAATGTTCCCTCGCGTCTTCCCCTCTACTTTGACCACCCAATTATAATAAAGATTTCTTATTGTACTTGGTCACTACATAGTTCACCATCGGTATGGTCTTGGTTCAGGAGGATGATTTTCTTGAAGAACATGTGGTTTATTACTTGATCCGAGGCCTGGTCAGACCAGAAATCAATTATTCCCATGTTGAAAACCTGGCATTGGCAGTAGTTCATGTTGTCCATCGGTTCCGTCATTATATCTTATTTCACAAGACCACCATCATTGTCGTTGTGAATCTATTTCAATACATGTTGACACGATGTGTAATTGGAGAAAAGATCAGTAGATGGATAGTTATCCTCCAGGAATTTGACTTGGATTTTGTTTCAGCAAAATCCAAAAAGTCACTGGTCTTTGCGGAACTAATCTCAGAACTTTCGGTCGAATTAGGTGATTTTATACCTGAAGAGTCACCTATTAAAGGAGATATTTTTTTGATCGCATATACGAACCCTTGTTATGGAGATATACTAGTATATCTCCATACTTTGAAGTGCCCTGCCTCTTCTTCTCATGATGAGAGTCGACGTATACGCCACAAGGAAAATAACTATCTCATACTCGAGGACACTTTATATCATCAAGGTGTAGCTTGCATCGTCCACTAAAGTCTCACTCATGAAGAAGTGAAAATCGTGCTTAACGACTGCCACACAGGAGCATGTGGTGGTCATTTTTCTGGGTTGGAAGCAACCCAAAAGATTCTACGAGCCGGTTACTTTTGGTTGACATTAATCAAATATTGTGTTGAATCAGTCAAGAAATTCCACCCGTGTCAGATCTTCTCTCGTAATATGAGGGCACAACCTGCTCCCATGTTTCCTGTCATTATAGTTGGTCCCTTCACCAAGTGGGGGATTGATTACACTACTTTCAACCCCCCTTCAGCAAGGGGGCATCTTTATATCATCGTAGCAGTAGACTACTTCATGAAGTGGGTCAAGTCTATGACAAAGTTCAAAGATGATGGCGAGACAACAACTGTCTTTTTGTTTAACCAGATAATAGCAAGGTTCGGCATCCCGAGAGAGATTGTCACTGACCATGGCAGTCACTTTCAGAATAAAATGATGTCTGAGTTAACGTCAAATCTTGGGTTGAGGCAAGAACATTCATCACCCTACTACCCACAAGCGAATGGTCAGGTGGAAGCTATGAATAAGTCCCTTAACACTATATTGCAGCGAAGGATCAATTCGGCCAAGTCAAATTGGAATTTGATGTTGTACTTGGAATTATGGGCCTACCAAACGTATGTTAAGACTGCAACCGGTTTATCACCTTTTCAACTCATTTACGGGTTGGAAGCAGTCTTTCCTATAGAGTGCCATATCCTGTCTCTAAAATTGGAAGTACAATTATTGCCAGACACTTCACCGCTTGAAGAGCGTTTATTGTATCTCAAGCAGCTCGATGAGCAGCATCGGGATGCATCCTTGGCCAATGAGGCTCACAAACAAAAATTCAAGTGTCAGTGTGATTGGTCCATTTGTCCTCAGATTTTCTCTGAAGGCAACCTTATCCTGGTCTATGACCAAGATAAGGATCCCCTGGGGGTAGGAAAATTCAAACCCATGTGGTTCGGACCTTTCATCGTGAAGGAGGTACTAAAGAAGGGCGCTTATCGTCTGGTAGACTTTGAGGGAAATGATTTGGCAGAGCCTAGAAATGGGCTCTACCTCAAGAAGTATTACTCATAGGTGGGTCGCCTTGGGTGACTTCTTGTACATATGTATAGTTTTTATATAGTGATATTTTCTCTTTTTGTTTTATGGACATGTCGTTTTGATGTCATATTTTTCACTGTGGCAAATATCAAGTGAATCAGAGGTGTTCTTTGGGTTTGCAGATGGTGCTAGCCATCACACTCGGAGGCTTGCTTCCGCAACTTGGGTGATTTTCACACCTCAGGGAAGGTTGCTATCTTCAGGAGGTATCCTTTTAGGTGATGCCACAAACAATGTTTTCAAATACAGTGTAGTATTAGAGTTGCTTCATGATGCTTTGTCGCATGGTATCTCTCACCTCCGAGTCTACTTAGACGCTCAGTTGGTTGGGTCCCAGTTAAATGGGGTTTATCGCATTTACGATCCTACTCTACACCAATGGTTCCTTAGGGTACATCTCTTAGAATGAAGCTTTCATTACATTACATATACCCATGTTCCTAGGAGATTGAATAAAATCAGAGATACTCTAGCTAATCATGTATTAGATTGGCATATTGCACACATGTAGGAAAAAGCACACACATGCACATGTAAATACATTTGTAAATAAATGTAATCCATAAGACATAAAAAGATGTAAATATGCATATATATCGAAAGTATCATAGTACATAGGTATGTGCAAGCACCTCAAAAATGCATGTCCAGTAAGATTCACGGGGTTTATGCCCTCAAAAATATATAAAAGGTGCCCTCGGCACGTAAATAGTCCAGCCTAGCTAAGGGCGAGGCTTGTTGGCCCTATCATAGTGAAAAACAACGTTTTCCAAATGCCAGAAGAGTTGGACCCAAGTCCATGGTAGCCCAACTACGTGAGGTTGCATCGCTGGTGGAAGATCCTCGATCTATGCCATAGGGATTGCATGAGTGAGCGCGGTGAGGTTTCACTCCACTCGTCTCAAAACTCTCTCAGCCTCTCCTGTTGGAGGTCCCCCTGCTACTACTACTAGTTCGGTGGCTGCGACCTGTCCTGCCTCTAGTCGAGGACGTCAAAAGGTCCTCGAGAAGTGTGTTGGATGCACCAGTCCCACATCTGTAAATAACAGATACATAGTTGTCAGATAATCTGGTACACATAAAAAAGATATATATAAAAAGAAATTAAAAATAAATAACTTTAAAAAACAAACATACCTATCTCTCCTCGTTCTACTTCAGGAGGTATGGCCATATCAGGATCCCTGGAGAAGTTGATCCCGGCATATGGGTATTCCTCTATAGACAGAATCTCCCGAGACCACCAGTCAAAAAAAAAATCGTGGAAGGCCTCAATGGTCCTCCCTCCCCCGTGTCACAGCAACAACACCACCCATATGCACACTGCTAGGAGAGAGGCCACGTGCAATCGTACTATCTCTCACGGACTGAGACTGGGTACCCTCTCGAATAAAAAGGAACATAGAACAGTCTCGAACCCAAAGTTTTTGTTTCTTCACACATGACACTTTGTTATCTATCTCTTCATGCAATCCAGCATGGTTGTGTTCCATTCAAAAACTTGTGCATTTAAGCACTGTACCGCAAAATGCATGTGCACCCAGGAGGCCTGATGTAAGGTCATGGATCCCGTGATCTTCCCAATAAGTAAAACTATCACTTGCAGTGATAGGTTGGAAATCTTGTGGATCAACACTTGACAACCCAACTTATCTGTGCCAGCCTCGTAGTATAGCCCGATCAATTTGGCTATGTTTTGAGGCCCAAGAGGAAAAGCACGAAGGTTGACTCATTCCATCTCCTTGAGAGGCCAGCCAGAAAATAAATATCCTCAGTCATTGGAGTCAACAACTGTCCCTCGAGCATAAATGCCTCGACATCAAGGTGCCAGTAATCTACCAAGGCCTTCAGCAGCCTAGGTTGTGTCCTCATGAATGGACATTGGAAGAATTTCAATAACCCGCATTATGCTAATGTGGTGACAATAGCGGGGTCTTCTATGACTAAGGAATCAATGTCCTCATGCTCCCTCTCTCTCCAATGGACATACATCCTGCAAAATGACAAGCTCAAAAGAGATTTAAATCCTGCATTTTTAAATTTTCCATATAGTTGAGGGTATATGTGGGTTGTATTGGCAACAGTCGCATATGCACTCAGGAAGATCATTTTCTTCCCATGGGCATACACGTGCTGTCCTAGGACATCCCGCGTACACGTAGGGCCAACCTTTTTCAGAGGTGTGTGCCCCCCTAAAAAAACAAAATAAATGCAAAAGGAAAGTATGGAAATGCAAGAGGAGTTAGTTTGTACTTACTTGGTCCAAGCAGAAGTTCATTTTGTCCACTGAATCTCCCGGAATCAACTTTTTAGCAAAGGGGTGTTTTTGGATTTTTGTCAATTCTCAAATTGCAATGGTGATAATGAGCTGCCAAACTTCTATTTATAGACTTTTTGGCCCTTTTTGGTCATTTGTTTTGTACCCTTTTGTTGTTTTTATGGCTTGAAAATTGTTTAACGTGGTTCTTGAGTTTCTTATGGGAGTTTATGATACACTTCACTTTTGTTCTTGGGAAACCTTTTGAGAGTTGGGTCATTTTTAAAGGTCCTTTGGTGAAAAATCATTTTCCAAGTTTTTGCAATTAAGTTAGGACTCCACCTCCACTTTCTACATCCTGTTGTCTTTTTCGCTTTGCCACAGAATCGATCCCACCAAGTTGCGACACAGAACCATCATTGCTACTTTAGAAGTGTCGTAATTTAGTGGTAGAGCCTGCTTCTACATGGATGCCCTAGTTAGATCCTCATTTCTTTTGGCATCCATGTCATTGTTAATGACTTTAGGCTTGGGAGTCCTTGTTAGTTTTGTCCTGATTATGAATTTGAGCCTCATTTGCATGATTCATCATCACTCTTGACCTCACCCTCGGGAATCCCAAACAAAATATGAGTCTTCTTTAAGCCCTTTTCAGACTCTTTAAATATGAAAAGATTGTCGAGCGATCTTGTTTCCCTTCATGCTCGCCAAACTAAAACTTGAAGGCACGTCTATCCAGTAGTATTTTACCCCTTTTTTGGTTCGGACGGTCAATTGTATGAACAAAGGTATACTCTAGGAGTTTCGATTCGCTAGAAGAGTATTCTCGGGTATAATTTTAACCCTTTTCCGGGCCTGAGGGACTAAATTTATGAAAAAGGAACCCTCACGGAGTCCATAGTTAAGCTCTTTTCAGACTCCCTAAAAATGAAAAGATGTCTGAGTGATCTTGTTTCTTCACACTTGTAAAATTGGTCCAGAAGAACATCCCCTACGGAGTCCATAGTTAAGCTCTTTTCAAACTCCTTAAAAGTGAAAAGATTGTCGTGTGACCTTGTTCTTCCACACTCATTAATTGGTTTAGAAAAACATCTACTAGCATGAGTTTACCCCTTTTTCCAGCCTGTATATTAAGGAGGAAAAAGGCACACCTCAGGATATTCATCTCGCCCGAAGATTTCTCCTCAGCAAATTTCACTTTTTTGGGCTAGGGAGACTAAATCTAGAAAAAGACAGTGAGTCCATAGTTAATCTCTTTTCAGACTCCTTAAAATTGAAAAGATTGCCGAGTGATCTTGTCTTTGTCACACTCATTAAAATGGTTTTGAATAGATGTATTTTCAGTGCTAGTTTACCCCTTTTTCGAACCAACTAGACTACCTTCGAAAAAGGTACCCCAATGGAGTCTTCTTTTACACTTTTTTTAGAATCTCGAAAATTGAAAAAACACCGAGATTACCTTCTCTGGGCTCGCTAAAATTACATCAAATGACATTATCATTGTGTCTTATTAATTGAATTTTCATCCTTGCATCTTTGGCTTAATGTCGGCTACACATTTCTCTCAACTAAACCATCTAAAGCATGCCTTATACTCAAGCCTTGTAGCACTTTCCCTCTGTGTCTTGACACCTTGACCCTTGGAGGAATTTTCCCAAGTGTCATTTTCCTGCATATGTCTCCTTGCTCTGAGCATCAATGTGTTCCTTATGATTGGAGCTAGTATGTTTGTGACACTCGTTCCTCCTTTGTAACATAGCATTCTTTTATTCTTTTTCAAGCTTTCCAAATTATTGAAAAAGATAAAAAAATCAAATATACCCCAAAAAGAGGAAGGGACAAGTATTTTATTTTTGTTGGCAGCACAATGAGTCTCCCTTGGATGAAGCACATCATTCTGGTTTTTCATCAAGCTCTGGGATTTAATATGACCTTGGGAATTTTTTCTCGCTACATAGAGATGTGTCCTCCTCCATTTGGTTATTCTTCCAAACATATGGGGAGCATGTGTTTCCTCCTACATCATAAACTTATGCCAATGCCATGCTGCCTGAGTCTCATCATTTTTCATGTTATTATCCAAGGGAATTTTTACCCAACTTGAGTCAGCCCTTCTGCAGTTTGTCTCTTCTCCTCATGTTCGTCCATCCCGAAAGTCCAATCAAGTCCTTGTTCGAAATCAATGAAGTTCTATGCCTGATCACCAAGATCCTCTTGTCTTTTCCTGACGAGTCATCGAAGACCTATGGGTAGTGAAGTCGTACACTCATATTACACTCCTACCCGAGTTTTGAAGATCTTGAAGTTGTTTCTCGAGCTCTGAAGGCCTCATCTCCATCCATCGAGCATCATTAGCTTCTTGAAGATGCATACTAGACATGTATATCTTTTAATTTTGAGATGTAGATCCGCTGTGTATTGTTCACAGCTACACTTTATATATTTATATGACATGGATCTGCAGTGTATTTGTTACACATCAAAATTACTCACTTCGATAGTGTCGCAAGTGTCGTCATTACAAGTGTCGCAAGTGTCGCATGTTTCTCACAAGGTTGCAAGTGTCGCATGTTTCTCACAAGTGTCGCAAATGTCAGAGAAAGCATGCTGCCATGATGCCTATGTCGTGCCTATAATGACATGAGAAAGACACTTGAAACACCTCAAATATTTGATTTGGAAGAGGAGAAATGAGTCAGCAGGCTTGCAAACCTTTTGCCATCTGAAAGCACCCAAAAAACTGAGTTTTGGAGGAGAGCGCTCCCCTATACCTCTTCTCGAAGCATCGGCACTCCCCCTTACACTGTCAGGGAGCGTTATAAAGCTCCCCTGGCCCTTTTGAGGGAGCGTTATAGATTTTGAGAGCGCTGGCACCCCCCTAAAGCCTACTAGGGAGCGTTACAATGCTCTGATGGCCCTTTTGAGGGAGCGCTACATATTATGGGCAGTTGTTAAGCTGTTGAGATGAATGGGGAAAGCATCTTTTCATTCTTGGAAGGCAGTTGGATTTGAATCCCTAGTCCAACCATGATCTTAGGGAAGATCCTCAACTTCCCCAAGGATATCTCAAGTGGTTAAAGCCTCTCCAAAGTTATATAAGCAAGCTTTCTAATGGTGAAAGAGGATTGGAAATGGAGAATCACACCAAACTTATGATCTCATAAGTGGTGCTGGAACAAAGTTGATTGAGAGGAAAGAATTGCTAGCATGAAACCTATGATCTCATAGGAAACACACAGTCAGCCAAAGGAGAGTGATCAGTGAAGCTGCTACCATCCAGGTTGTGGATCTTTTGAGCAAGGGTTAGACGAAGGGGACTTGACGAAGCTGTTGCATTCACATCGACGATTGTAAGTACTACTGTCATTATTCTCATTAATATGACACGCTTGGCCTGTTTCTTTCTAGTTTTTGTCTGATGTTACATGAACTTATCATTGATAGATAGATCTGTTCTCAAGCTAATATCAATAGGGTAGGAAGCAGTCGTATCTTGTTTGTCTATAGGACTCAACGAGGAGCAAAAGATCAAAGCTCAACTCGGAGCGTGCAGGGACAAACGTCGATAAAGAGGTACTTATGTTTCTCCTTCTTTCTCATGTGTTAGTTTGTGTAGATTTGAAAGGAAGTCAGTGTCCACATTAAGCATTTGCTATCTTAGAGTTAAGGTCAAGCTCTTTGAGGTCATCTACTTGTCCGCAGGGAGACTTTCCTACAACAGTATTTGATTGGCAGCCATGATTTTATTTCATCCTGAGCATGGGTATGCCTGCCTCGGTGAGACAATTATTTTTTTGCAGATAGCACCTTCAAAACTCTGGTCCCTAGCCTCACTTGCTTCGTACGTTGGTAAATATTTGTAATGTATTTCAGCCATCAGATGCTCTTCTGACCTCACACAATAGGGGGGCATCTTTTATAACCCTAAATTTCACCTTACATGCATAATTAGCATCAATCCATATTACTTCCTATTTTTTCCAAGCCATCACTGAAATCTCTTCTTAAAAAACCATATTTTTGAAGATGTCTGCACCCTGCACCACCACTACCCATGTACACACGCTTGATGCACCTCTACAACTCACGTACGTACTCTAGCTGCACCATTACAGCCCGCGTATACTCACAAAAATTGCAAAAAATAAAAATTTGCAAGGGGATACAGGTTTTTGGGTAGTTTCCTAACTAATTAACTGCCCATAATCGGTCACCCAATCGAATAACTATATTTTTGGCATATAAAATAAGATTTTGGGGTCCCATTCCTACAAGAAGCATGAGAGAAAATAAACTCTACCCATTTTAGTATTCCCCCTTGCCCCAATAATTTCCATCCACATGGTGGGTTTGAGCCAGAATTCCTTGTTTTAGCCCTTTTTCCTCCATTTCAAACCCTTGCCATTTCCCTAGAGAGAACTAAAGAGGAGAAAAATATGTGGAAGCAGTTGGAGCTTGGTGAAGAGGATCCCAGGATCGAGTTTGAGAAGAATTTTTTGGTCTCATATTGTAAGTGACTCTATGAGATTAGTATAAAGAAGTACTTTTTCCATCTTGCCAAATGATGTCTTCAATCTTTATGATTTATTTATATTCTGTTATGATATCTAACCCACTAATCAATATATAGAATGCATGATCATAGTTTCTTGTTTGTCTTTTGGTGAATGCAGGTTAGCCTTGGGAGGAGATCTACAGTTGAGAAACAACTGAGCACAAAGGGATCAACATCGGATGTGAAGTTTAAGGTAAGCCTACTGGATCCTTATACTTTGTATTTTATGCATGATTGTGGGGTACTGTCAGGATAGTTGTTAAAAGTAGGAGACTTTAGACAGTTAGCTCTACCTAATCTTTAGAACCCTAGTGTATTTTATAGGGGGGGTTTTCTGCTATAGCATACATGCTTTCTCTCATCTGACCAACCTTTGCACCACAAAGGTGATACTTCCTCCAATTCCCATACTTTTCAGTCCAATCAGTTTCAATGTGACCTACGTATTCCTAGAGTGGATGTGAACAAATTTGATAGCTCATATTCCACGAGTTGGGTCACCCAAATGGAACATTATTTCTCCTTGCATGAAATTACCTATGAATTGGCCAAACTCTGTTATGGTGTTCTCCATTTCGATATTAAACGTTGGCACTGGTGGAAATGGTTTAAAAAGGCATGCCAAGGGTATGTGTCTTGGAAACCATTTGTTTAAGAGATTTATGACCGCTTAAACACTGACACCCATCATTTAGGTTGTTTGACCAATTTGAAACAAATTGGCCCAGTGGAAGAGTTTATATTTTCCCTTGAGAAATTGGTTTTTAGAATGGAGGGTATGACATTTGTTGGATCATACCCAATCTTAAGAACCAACTCTTCCAATGATTTTATTTTGTTATCTTTGGAAAAAGAAGAGATCTTCTCAAGCTTTAATTGGGACTGGATATTATTCAGGGATACCTGCAATTTAGAGGCATTCATTGAGGTATTTGTCATATTTGGAAATATCATTTCCCTAGTCTGTCTATGCATATCCATCTGGTCCACAGGATGGACATATTTTATTTCAAACTCAAAACAAAATCTTCTTGTAATATTTTGTTGTCTTTGGGTGTGGAAATTGTGCTTGTAAGAGTGCAATTTGAATTCTTCCTCTTTCTGTGTCAAAAGCTGACAGCAGTCTGTGTTGAGAAGTATAGGAATGATTCCAAAATTGAGTGTAGGTGTTATTGTTGAGTAGCTCATTCCTTTTCTTGATTTTCTTATATTTGTCAAAAATGTTTAACTCTTTTTGTCCATGAGTTAATTCAGCTGTCAGAGCAGTGTCTGGATTTATTTGAGATGTTGGTGATGATGAGGAACCTGTAAACAAACTATCTGACTGGGTTGAAGAATGTGGTCCCTCCAAAACTATGGTGGATTGCATTTCTCCCTCCTTCGGGAAATATGGTGTGTGACTGATTTTATCCCTCTTTATGTATACCTAAAAATACTCAGCTTATACTTCCATGATTGAAGGAGAAACTTCCTTCCTTTATATTTTCTTTGCTTTGTTTTGGGGTGTATTAGTCTGTGAAGTGGTTACAGAGACAAGATGATCCTCTGGTTCTTGCAATATGTTTTCCTTCCACTATGTCTGGTTCATGTATCTTTCCACCTCTGTCCTTTGTGTGTGTACATAAGGAGTTCTCTTTTGTTTGGTTATAAGTTTAGAGATGATACCAAATGGGTCATATGCCCAAGTGAAACTCAAAAGAAACCTCATTTGTTTCAAAATGCTATCTGCTTCTTCTCCCGCTGATCTATTGTTGCAAATAAAAGGTCCAACTTGAGTTTTGATTCTGAGTTGGGATTTCTTCTTTGCCACAACAAAATGAATCTCATCTGAATTTACCATTTGCCTTGTATATTCCAATGCAAAAATCCTCACTGGGAGATATTTGGTCAATTTGTAATGAGGCAGCTCACACCCATATACCCTTATTTCTATATAGTTTTGGTATAAATACCAATCCCCTATCTTGGCTTGATCAGATAGGTGTAATACCTTCTTAATTTCTTCACTGACCCTTGGCTCTATGCTTTTTTTCGACAAACAAACAACTGGATGAAAAAATTGATCTATGAAATCTTTAAAGTTGTACTCTGTTGAGTTTTTCCTCACCAATGAGGTCCATGATGTAACTGAATGTGGGATTCTTTCCTTGTTTAACTTTTGAAGTGAACAAGGAAACCTATATGATTGATAAAATAGAAACATGTAAATCATAATTGAATAATATCTCAACATCCCTTCAGTTGGGAATTTGAAGAACTGATTAGGAATCCTATCATCCAGAAATTGACTGAAATTGAACTTAATGGAAACCTTTTCCTCTGTAGAAAATATGGGTAGAAAACCTAAAATAGGCTCATCTACCCATTCATATGAGTAATAACCTAACAAGTAAGAAATCATGGATATGATCTGGTTGTCTTTGACTGTGAAAATGGAAGAGGGGTAAGGTGTATTATTCTTGGGTAATTGGGAATCGCCAGGGAGAAAGATCTCAAAGATCTGGGCTCTTTGGGGAAAATTCAGCTTCTGGTATAAATCATTTAGGGATTCAACAGAGAACGGAGTAGCTAAGTCATTTCTAGGGATTTGTAACATCTAGTCGATGGCTTTCGAGGTAATTGTGAATAGTATTCACTAGCGGAGGAGGAAATGGCTCTTTGACTAGGTAAGTAACTGGCTTGGCATTTGATGACAAATTCCAAGACGTGATGGGTCTGAGGAAACATATACAAGGGAAGATTGGACTCCAGTGTCCAATTTCATTGCTTTGGTCGAGGAAAATCTCTTTTAGCCAGGAGTGCAATTCAAAGAAGTCGAATTCTCACCTCGGCTCTGTGACTTTGTAATCCCTATCTGCTAGAGGGATGTGGTATAGGTCAATGGGAGCGGGAATCATTGGGTTCTCAGATATGTCAAAAGGTTTAACCTTGGGGGCCATAATTGACAGATTTTACAGTAAAATGATGGTGGAACTGTATTACATGGAGAAAAGATTCTCATGTTGACAATGGAAGTTGGTGGCAGTCAATTTGACAACTTAGTTCAACGCGGTCTCCATGGTGTCTTTCTCGGGAAATGATGTAACAGGATGTAAAATGGGGTTTTAATGTGTACAGTGGATACCCGTTATCGCGCGGGGCCATTAAGAGATAGTTAATGGTCACAGGGAAATCTTTAATTGGTTAACGGGTATGTGGAGTGGGATAGATGGCATGTAGTGATAGGATAACAGTGGCAGGGAGAGGTGAGTGGTATTGGGTTTTGGTTTGGCGGATTTTGGAGGGAGGGTTGACAGTAAGTGGAAATAGGAGGGGGGGTCTGAAATGTTGAGGAAATTCCATGTTATGTGGTACCGAAACAGGGAAAAATCACTTTTCGGACCCCCCCTCCGCCATTAAAGGTAGATTAGTCAAGGGGGAGAAAATGGTTGAGGACCGTTGATCGGGGAAAAGGTGGGTTTCATCGATGGAGATTTGTGCGGATATTAAGCACTACAAGACAAAACGTCTTGTCCACTTCCACACTTAGGATAAAAACATGTGACATAAAGCACAAAGCTTTCCCTTTTTAAACTTTACATTATAATTTTATTTCCCTATGCTCAAATAACCAAATTTAATCAACTTAGGGTGTATTTTGAAATGCAAACCCCTTTTAATTTTCTTTGAGATAAAAAATCACCTAACCTATATTCTAACCTAGGCATCTAACACATTAATCCGTCTTAGATTCTTGGATTAATTATTCCTATAAACTACCTACTTTGGCCAAGATTAGACAGTTTGACCAAATTTATTCTCTAACCCATCAACAAAAAATTTAAAATGTTTGATCATGATTAGACAGTATGATTCAAACTTATTTTCTTTTGATCGGGTTTTCTTGTTTTTTATCTTTTTTCTTTTCTTTTCTTTCTTTTATTTTCTTTTGTTTTATACCCTCTTTTGTTTTATAACCTCTTTTCATTTTTTACTATTTTTTTTTTCTTTTTGGAAATCATTTGCAGAATGAAATATTATTTACAATGTAAAATGACTTGAGGAAGAAATTTCAATCACCAGGTGATGATATGAAATATAGGGATATAACAGTGGCTCCACTTGGGGATGGTTCTCTCCTTGTAAGGTGCCAAGAACCCGTGATCGGTCGCCTTGAATCCTCTTCTCTAGTACTTTTTGCATCTAATTTGTTTTATTGTAGTTGTAAACCTGGTGACAACTGATCAGGAGCTTGGGGCCTTCTCTTTTGGATTAAACATCTGATATGAGTCACCCACTCATGACAATAAAAAGTAAAATGGTATTAGCAATGAACTGTGTGAGAAATTATTTTATTCCAGTGAAAAATAATGCTTGAGCATTCTTCCATTGATAGGTCCTCCTGGAAAATCTGCTCCATCTGTATCTTTGATCAAGAATGCATTTATTCCTCTGTAATCATGAATTACATAAGGGCCTTTCCATAAACTCTAAAATTTTCCATTCTTACCCTTCTCTTCTTTCCTTGAATCCCATTTCAATACTTTGTCTCCAATCTGTAAATCATCATCCTTGGTTCTTCTATCATAGATTTTCTTAATATTTTCCTAGATCACTTGAGTTTGGTTGTAAATCTCTTCTTTGGAATGTTGCAGCTGCATGGTCTGGTTTATTCTCCTCTGGATGTCAATAGGTTCTTCTTGTACTTCCTGCAGTAATTTCATGATAGTGACACCTAAAGAAGTGGGAAAAACATCATACATTCCATAAACCAACTGATATGGGGACATGCCAATTGATCTCTTAGTAGTGAGTCTGTTTTCCCATAATGCATTGACCAGCCTATTATGCCATGATTTTTTGTTATCCTGCAACAACATTTTGATGATATTGACCAGACTCTTGTTGGAAGACTCTACTAATCCATTCCCATCAAGGTAATAAGCAATAGAGTGTCCTAAATTAATCTGATATTTGCTGCAAAAGTCCATCATCTTCTTTGATTTGAATGTTGTTCCATTTTCAGTAATGATCTTCCTGGGACATCCAAATCTTGAAAGAATGTTAGTTTTTAAAAATTTAATAATCACAACAACAGTGGCTTGCCTTGTAGGTACAACTTCAATCCACTTGGTGAAATAGTCATTGGTTGCCAGGATCCATTTGTGTTGGCCTGATGATGGCGGATGGATTTCTCTAATGAAATCCAAACCCCACTGTTGAGAAGGAGTTTCAACTGATATTGGTTTCAAAGGTAAAGGAAGCAGTTTCCTTTTTCCTTCAAATATTTGACAATTATGACACGAGGTCACTTTCCTGTGGACATCTGCAAAAAAGGTTGGCCAGTAAAAACCAGCTCTTAGAATTGTGTTGGCAGTGGTCTTCTAGTTTAAGTATCCACCACAATATCCTTCATCAAACTCCTACAAATATTTATCTGCCTCATCTTTCAATAAACAGTTTAGTAAAATCCCTCGAGCATCCTTCCAATATAAATTTCCATTCAAAATACAATATTTCATAGCTTTGAGTTTAAGAAATCTAGCTTTAGTTTTGGTTAAACCAGGAGGATCTTGTAAATGATGTAAGACAAAGATCAGATATTCATACAGGAAGAGGTTGAAAAAACATCTGTAACTTGTGGAGTTGCCTTCTCTTCTTGTTCATCCATTGCAGCTAGAAAATTTATATCCAAATCATGAAAATTGGACTCAGCCATTAGTTTAGCTAATCCTTGACCCTTAATGAACTTGGTAGGTTTGATTTCAATATAATATTCAAGGATAACAACAATCCATTTACCCCTTTTTCCATCAGGACCGTCTTGGGTCAGAATATCTTTCACCATAGAGTTTGGGACATAAGAAATTATGTGTGAATGAAGAATGTATACTCTGAAATCTTTGATTTCTTTTACCAGAGAAAAATATTTCTTTTCCATGATGTTGTATTATAGTGCAATATATCTCAAGGATTTATTGAAAAAAGAAATAGGTTGTTCATGGCCTTCATTATTCTTCTGCAAGAGAACTGTTGATAAGCAAAAGAGAACATGAGGCAAAAGAGAACATGAGGAAATCTTTTGTGAAATAAGGGTTGATAAGCACAGGGGCTTGTGTTAAGGTGTGTTTCACTTGATCAAAAGAATGGTTTGCTTCTATGGTGCATTTTATTTTTGTGTCTTTTTTCAACATGTTTTTTATACTTCTTAGGAGTTCTGCCAGATTAGGGATAAATCTCCTTAGAAAGTTTATTTTTCCAATGACGGATTGTAATTCTTTTATGTTTCTAGGATGATCTATCTTTTGAATGGATTCAATCCTATTGGGATCAATTTTAATTCCATCCTTTGAAATAATATGTCCTAGCAGTTTTCCTTCTTCTAGGCCAAACAATGTTTTCTTTGGATTGAGGGAAATTCCAAGTTTCCTGCATTTTTCGAAAACTCTTCTAAGGTGGAGCAAATGTTCCTCATCTGTTTTTGAAAAAACAGTGATATCATCCAGGTATATAACAATGAATCTACCAATTTCATCCACAAAATCAATATCCATTGCTCTTTGAAATGTAGCTCCAGCATTCATTAAACCAAAAGGCCTTTTCACATACATGAAAGTACCCCAAGGTGTGGTGAATGTTTTTTTTCTTGATCATTAGGGTGGAATAAAACTTGATTGTAACCAGAAAAACCATCTAACAAAGAAATTCTACTGGACCCAACTACCTTCTGCAAAATATGATCCATTTTGGGTAAGGGGTAGTTATCTTTGAGAGAGACTTTATTAAGGTTTCTGAAATCAATGCACAGTCTCATTTCTCCACTCTTTTTCCTAGTTGGAACTAAATTTGATACCCATTTAGAAAATCTTAATCGGACAATAATCTTAGCATCATACACATGGATGATTTTAGGGAGCTAAATTTCGCTCATGGGCTAATTTTCCATGGTTTTTCCAAAAACGAGATTCGCTATTTTAAAAATAATTCGCCCAAATTCTATAGGATAAAATTATTTTACCTTAAAAATCGCCAAAATTTTATAAAAACTATATAAAATACTTAGAAATTTGAATATTTTTACAAAAATATCACCAAACATTTATAGTTGACATATGAAGGATTAGTATGATTCGCCAAGGTTTCTACATTTTAAAATAAACTTCCATCCTTAAAATCATCCCTGATACATCTTTTTTATTTCTTTTTCAATCAGAGGCATCAACTTTGGGTTAATCCTCCTAAGTTTTTGTTTAAAAAAATTTTGGTCTTCTTTTATGGGAATTTTATGTTGTATAATGCTAGCGTCATAAGATTTCATATATTCATAACTGCATGCAAAAACATCTAATAGTTCTCTGAAAAATTCTATATATTTTTGTTTTTTAGTAGGAGGTAAATATTTAGACAGTTTAATTAGCTTTGGTTCTTTTTCAGTTCCTATGTTGCAATCTTCAACTTCCTTTCCAGTAGGTTCAATTTTGGGATTTTTGGCCACATCATCAAAATCAAACAACTCCTCTAAAGGGATTAACCCTCTAGGAAAAAAATTATCTTTCAATTGAAAAATGTCCAGATCTTCTTATTTTTTATTTATTTCTTCTAAACGTATTTTATCTACATTTTCCCTTTCATCATCAAAATCAACATCTATATTGGAACATTCAAACTCATTTTTTGATTGCAAAAAATTTTCAATTTGTTCCTCATTTCCAAAAACTTGCCAATGCCTGATGTTATCTAGGACATCTGGTCTACTCTTTACTTCAAATGTGTATTGGTGATTAGGATGAAATGGTATCTTACAAGTAGTTGTTGAGGTAGCCAGACCATCAGCAAGAATATTCTGGTCTTTGGGAATGGTTGACAAGTCACATATTCAGTAAATCATTCCAGAAAATCTAGGACAACATTTATGTAGGATCTCAATCTTGGGTGTTTAATAGAGTATTCACCTTTGATATGTTTTATTATCAGTTCAGAATCACCCCGAATTGAAATTCTCTTAGCACCAAGCTTCTTTAAAAGTTGTAAACCTATCATTAATCCTTCATATTCAACTATATTGTTGGTACATTGAAAATTCAACTTATAGGAATGACCCTCTAAATGATTTGTTATTGAATTTGAGATCCACACACCTGCCCCTAATCCTTCCTTACTAACAGCCCCATCAAAGTCTAAACTCCACAGAGGTTCATTTTGTTTTTCAGTTTCCACCATTATTGTTTCATTTTCTTTAAAAGTTGTTTTGTCTTCTTCAATGTTATAAACATCATTTTCTAAATTGGAAATTTGTTTTCCTATGTCTCCATCATTATACAAGATGAAAGAATCAAGGTCTGAATGAACATAATATAAGGGATAATTATGTGGTTTATCCTGGCTATTGACCATGTATTTCATCAGTGTCTCCCTATATAATCTCCTCTCTTGACAAAATAATGGGAAGGTAGCATAAGACATGTCCATTTGAAGGGTTCCTTGTAACTTATCTCCCCATGAGAGAGACAATAACATGCCATATTTAGGAGGTATGTCAGCAACAACTATGTCCATTACCATGCTCTTGGCTGGTATTTGTGCTAAAGTGACACACAAATCCTTGATGAGACCTATGCATTTTACTTTTCTTGAATCAAAAGAATGCAAATCTGTGTATGGTCTAGTGATATCAAGTCCTCATTCTTCCATAACAGCCTTAGGCATTAGGTTGTGTGAAGCACCAGAGTCTAGCATGGCATTGTGCAAAGTTTTGTCATGAATGTTTAAACTGATGTAGAAAGGGGGTGCAACTCCATTTTCAAGTTTCCCATCAACTTTAGGCCCAAATAATAGTTCTGGTTGATCATCAACAATACTTACTGTATATGTACCTGCCTCTATGTTCATAGATTTTACCACTTGTGATCTGTAAGCATTCTTATTCATTAACTCTGTTAGAGGAATGGGTATGTTAATTTTTTCTAATTCACTTTCAAATTTGAATGATGTTTGAGTTTTATTTTGGTTAGAAAAATCCAGTTTCTCAACAACATTCTTTTGTGAAGTATATTTGGGATGACTGGTAGAGGGAACATCAGTTTGAGTTTCTTTTGAGACAAAGTCAGACGTTCTTTTGGTTGGAACTTTTGTGTTCTTTTTAGGGGGAATATCAGGAATTTTCTTGGTTGATGTGTCAATTGTCTTTTTAATATCAGATTTTTTCTTAGTAGGATTATCAGTTGACTTCGTATTTATCAGGTTATACTGCCTATGAACTTCCATAACTTCGTTTTCAAAAGTTTGTTGATCTTATTCTTCCTCATCAATTTCAGTTTGTGAGAGAAGGAAAGGATCTTGTTCTCCTTGGGTAATAAAAATAGAATCATTATCATTTATTCTCATTAAATTAATGTGAACATCATCAAGGCCAATTTTTTCTTCCCCTTCTTCAACATAATTTTCTTGAAAAGGAGGCCTGATTTGTTTACCTGGGCCTCTTTGTTCTCTTGGTTCTCTTTGTCTGATTTGGGGTTGATTTATCCTAAAATTAGGATTTTTGATTTGGGGACCAAATTGATTTTCTCTAGGAGGAGTCCTATCAGCAATATCTAATCTTTCCATCATCATTTCCATAGTTCTAACTAAAGAGTCTAGTTTAGCATCAAAAGAAGAGGTAGAAGGTTCTTCTTTTATAGTTACTCTCTTCTATGTTCCTTATCTATCCCTCTTAGCTAACAATTTTGCCTCTACACTCACAACATCTCTCTACATCTCTTCCAAGGTTGCAGAGTTTCTTTCTCTCAATTGATAAGACATGTCAACATCAAAACCATCAAGAAATTTAATCAAAGCTAAACCTTGTGGGGGTTTAATGTTTGTTGGAATTGAATTATAAATGTTATTAAATCTGGTGCAATAATCCTACACACTTTCCCCATGAGATATTTTAATACTTTCATATTCAGATAAGATCTGAAGTGGATTTTTCTTAACTTCCCATCTATTCAGGAATGATTGGTAAAAAGAAGTAATGTCATTTAGACTAGAAGCTGGTAAGGCTTTGAACCATTTTCTGACTTGACCATTCAATCTTTGAGCAAACAGTCTCATTTTGACATCTTCCTCATTTACTTCTTGCAAGTCAAAGAAGTTGTTCATTTTATCAACATGTTTTTGTGCAGTCATATTTCCAGTGCCATCAAAATGAAGAATCCTAGTTTGATAGTCTTGGGGAATATTGTGTAAAGGATAAACCAAAACAAGGGGATCATATCTTGCTTCCATGATTGGTGTAGGAGGATGGATAACATGTGATCTTTTGGACTATGTAGATGCAAAAATTGTTATGACAGGTTGGATCATTGTCTGTGAGGTTGTTGGAGAGGTAGGAAAATGTAGAAGAAGTAGGACTAGTAGATATGGGATGAACCAATTGAGGATTAATAGATGATGCAGAAATGGTCGGAGAAGAAAGATCAACAGAATGTTGAATGTAGGATTTATGCAAAGATTGATCAAATTTTGATGCTAGATCTTGTAATTTCTCAAAATTTTGAAGGATTTGTTGATTAAGAACTGATTCAGGAGAGTGTCTTTGAGGTGTATTAGGTTGAAGGATAGCTTCATATAATACTATTTCATCCACAAAACTATTTGATTTGGTTCTAAATAGGCTATGCTTAAATGGTAGATCAAATTTGATATCCTGAATTGTGACAAACGTCTCTGGGAGAGAGGTTTCCCTTGGAGGAGGACAACTACTCCCTTGACTTTCTGCTAAACTTATTTTTTTGATCAACTTTTTAGGGTTATCTACAACTTTTACAGGTTCTGGATCAGGATGAGATATGGTGTGAACTGTTTTTGGAGCCAGAACTTAAACTTAAAAAACCTACTTAATTATTTGCAAATTTTTACAACCTATGAACATTTATATCTTAAGATTTAGATATTTGATTATCTGGAAATAAAGTTTTCTTACTAGGGAAGATAATTTAAAAAAGTTGGAAAATTTGTTTTGTCCCCAGTATAGTCGCCACTATGTTAGCACTCTTTAATATCCATAGGTTGTAGAAGAAAAGACAAATGTAACTACCAAACCACTTTGGAAGCTAGGATCTATCCATGCCAGCTTCAGAAAAGGATCTCTCTATAGGATTTATATTTGTTTGAGTTTAGAATGTTAGGCTAGTTATGAAAGTTCAATGTTTGATAGTTTGTTTGAAATATCTGGTTGATTGAATGCTTAATTTTCCATTGGGCTATGGGGTCTGTCTTTAAAGATAGGGATAAGATTCATCTTTTTATAAGGATTTATCCACGGGGCAGGGTAGTAAAATTGTTTGGATATGATTAAATTAAATGAAGTGAATGAGAAGGAAAGAGGGGAAATTCCACTAAGTAGAAGAGAAATTAAGAATTATTTTACTTAATTTCGGATGAAAAACATGAAGATCATTGAAAAACCAGAAACAAAGTTTACTGAGATAAATTTTGTTCTATAAATTTCTTTGAATGATTAGAATTGAAATCACATGCAGTGATTACAGAGAATGAAAAACATTAGACAAAGAGAGAAAGAACATCACCAACAGTCTGACACAAGAATCCTATGAATAAGCCCTTTTTTATTATTGGTCGATCCTTTGAAAATTTACACAGTAGCTTTTGGATGCAAAAAACAACCCTCAATACTTTGAAAAGAGAAGTATTTATACAACTATTTACATCAGATCTTGTCATAAATGATCAAGATATTTCGGAGGAATATATAAACTAACTAAATCTCTAAATACAAAAATGTAGAAATCTTGTAGATTTGCTCGGATCTATGGTGTTGATTTGGTGGAAGTGGTTGATGACTTGTCTCTTTGACTTTGGCTAACTGTTGCTCCTTGTTGACTAGAACACAAAATTTTTCTTTATTCAAGTAATGTGCATAGCTCTTCCCACCTCTTTTTACTTGGGATTGAAATATTGAGTAATTTTTTGTATATTTCATCCATGTTTGTCTATTTGGAAAAAGTAGGCTTTGTGATGAATATATGTTGATTTCATGTTGAATTTTTAAGTCAAATTGTAGTGTCTCCAGGAAAGCTTTATTAGTGATGCTTCCCTGTATCCCTGCAAACTTTGAATTGTCTTTTTTCCATTTTGTTCAATTTTTGTTTGTAATCAAGAAGAGTGATCAATTTTTCATTCAGTATTAACAATCCAGGAAGCCCTTTCTTGTGTAACACCTCAAACTTACTGAAGAAACTCTGCAAAACTATGTCCATCACTTGAGATTTTTCTTCCAGCAACAACATTTGGCCTTTCTTGGTCAGAACCTTCTTGATCTCAAGGATGGTTTCAGTTCTGTCCTCAATCCCCAACTCTTCTAACTACTATTTGTTTTTGGAGTTTAGAAATATGATGAGCTCTATGACCTTTGTTGGACTTTCTCCCAATTCTTTCTTAATGATTTCGATTGCTCCCCTGGATTTATGCACTAATGCATGTTGCTAAAAAATGATCTATATGGAGGTCCAGATCTCTAACATGGATTTGTTGATATACATCCATATGTTTTCCTTATATTGGGATAAGGTATTTTCCATTGTAGTCTCTTTCCCTAATTTTTGTAGTTGTTGACTGAGCCTTTGAGGCTTATGAATTTCTTCCTGATGACTATCCTGGAACATTGATTTCAATTCCTGCAATTTCTTTACCTCTTCCTGTAATTTTCTGATTTCTTCCCCTTGTATGGGCATATCCTCCATAGATTTTCCAACTTTATCAGAGGCATTTGAGTTTTGTAGTCGGATTGTTGATGTGATAGTTGTTGGGATTGCTGATGATGTGATTGCTTCTGTTGTTCTGATCCCTTTCAGAGGCACTGCATCCAGTGGGATCATGGCCAACTACACATTTTTCTCTTTTTCTTTTATCATCTTATCCATCTCTGCTTCCATTTCCCTTATTTTTGCATTTTGTTCCATGATTAATTTTAACATCTCTTCTTTGTGTCTTTCAATCTCACCCACTTCTTTGGTTTGTGAATCCTCTATTGCTGAAAGCTTTAGTTTCCTTCTAAGAGATGCTATATCAGAATTCTTTTTCTTTATCAATTCCTCTGCCACTTTGACATTTGTTGATTCATACCCAATCTTAAGAACCAACTCTTCCAATGATTTTATTTTGTTATCTTTGGCCAAAGACGAGATCTTCTCAAGATTTAATTGGGATTGGATATTAATTAGGGATACCTACAATTTAGAGGTAGTCATTGAGGTATTTTTTAGATTTGAAAAAATAATTTGCCCAGTTTGTCTATGCATATCCATTTGGTCCATAGGATGGACATATTTTATGTCAAACTCAAAAGCAGTCTTCTTGTAATCTGTTGTTGTCTTTGGGTGTGGAACTTGTGCTTGTAAGAATTCCATTTGCATTCTTCCTCTTTCTGTGTCAAAAGATGATAGCATTCTATGTTGAGCAGTAGAGGTCTGCTTCCATAATTGAGTGTAGGTGTTGTTGTTGAGAAGCTCATTCCTTTGCTTGATTTGCTTATATTTGTCAAAACTGTTTGACTCTTTTTGTCCATGAGTTGATTCAGCTGTCAAAGCAATGTATGGATTTATTTGAGATGCTGGTGATGATGGGGAACTTGCAAATAAACTATCTGACTAGGTTGAATAATGTGGTCCCTCCAAAGCTATGGTGGATTTCATTTTTCCCTCCTTCAAGAAATCTATTGTGTGACTGGTTTTATCCCTCTTTTAGTATACTTGAAAATCCTCAGCTGATACTTTTGTGATTGAAGGAGAAACTTCCTTCCTTGATCTTTTCTCTGCTTTCTTTTGGAGTGTATTAGTCTGTGAAGTGGTTATAGAGACAGATTGCTCCTCTAGTTCTTGCAATGTGTTTTCCTGCCACTCTTCCTGGTTCATGTATCTTTCCACCTATGGCCTCTATGTGTGTACATAAGGAGTGCTCTTTTGTTTGGTTCTAAGTTCATAGATGATACCAAATGGGTCATATGCCCAAGTGAAACTCAGAGGAAACCTCATTTGTTTCAAAAGGCTATCTTCTTCTTCTCATGCTAATATGTTGTTGCAAATAAAAGTTCCAACGTGAGTTTTGATTCTGAGTTGGGATATCTTTTTTGTTTCAATAAAATGAATCTCATCTGAATTTACCATTTTTCTTATATATTCCAGTGCAAAAATCCTCACTGGGAGGTATTTAAGAAATTTGTAAGGAGGAAGCTCACACCCATATACCCTTATCTATGTATAGTTTTGGTATAAATACCAATCCCATGTCTTGGCTTGATCATATAGGTGTAAGACCTTTTGAATTTCTTCACTGACCCTTAGCTTTGTGTTGTTGTTCATCAAACAAACAACTAGATGAACGAATAGATCTATGAAATCCTTAAAGTTGTACTCTGTTGAGTTTTTCCTCACCAATGAGGTCCATGATGTAACTAATTGTGGGATTACTTCCTTATTTAACTTCTGAAGTGCACAAGGAAACATATCTAATTGATAAAATAGGAACATGTAAACCAGAATTGAAGAATATCTGAACATCCCTTCAGTTGGAAATTTGAAGAATTGATCATGAATACTATCAGCCAGAAATTGAAATTAATGGAAACCTTTTCATATGTAGAAAGTATTGATAGAAAACCTAAAATAGGCTCATCTACCCATTCATCTGAGTAATAACCTAACATGTAAGAAAGCATGGATATGATCTATTTGACTTTCATTGTGAAAATGGAAGAGGGATAAGGTGGATTCTTCTTGGGTAATTGGGCATCTTTAGGGAGAAAGATCTCAAATATCTGGGATCTTTGGGGAAAAGTCATCTTCTGGTATAAATCATTTAGGCCTTCAACAGAGAACAGAGTGGCTAAGTCATTTTTAGGGATCTGTAACACCTGGTCGATGGCTTAAGAGGTAATTGTGAATAGTATTTCACCACCAGAGGAGGCAATGGCTCTTTTGTCAGAAAACTAACTGTCTTGTATCTTTCTTGTTGGGATTCTCCCATATTGCATGGGCCCTCAACCAGGTGACCAAGGGTGGTGGTAGGGCCAAGTTCATGTGGGGAAGGAGCAGCAACGTGCTCGATGATATGAAGCATCACTTGTTCTCAGCTCACATACTCTCCTTTCATGATCTGCAACAACTAATCGAGATTGATACTAATGCATCTGACTATGTTGTGGGCGCAATTCTCACTCAGCACGGGCATCTGGTGGAATATCATAGTGAGACACTCTCTGATACTGTTCGAAAATACCCCACCTATGAAAAGGAATTGTATTCCATTGTGCAAGCCTGTATTCAATGGAAACATTACATTCTTAGGAAAGAGATGATCATACACATTGATCACAAGCCTCTACAGTTCATATAGATATAGGGGAAATTGCAGAATGACTGCCATCAGAAGTGGTCCATCTACCCATAGCAGTTTCATATCAAAATCAAGTATAAGATAGGTATCTCCAATCATGTCGTTGACTGCCTCAGTTGGCCTCATGTGGCTACAATCACCACTATGCTCCATTCCTATGGACATGAAGCATCTGAGTGGCCCCAATTTTATCAGTAAGATCTAGACTTCGCCACCACCTATCATCTCTTGGGTATAGGAGAAACTGTCACCGATTTTCACATTCAGGATGGAATCTTATGCCACCTAGACCATCTATGTGTTCCTACAAGCAAGCGTCCAAAGTTGATTTGGGAAGCCCACTACAGTCGGGTGGCAGGACATTTTGGCATAGAGAAAATTGTGGTCATTCTTCATAAACATTTTTATTGGCCAAAACTTCGACAAGACGTCAACAATTATATCATATCTTGCACTTAATGTGCCATTACCAAGCCATACATCAAGAAGCAAGGCTTATACACCCCTCTTCCTATTCACGAGAAGTATTGGGAATCCATCTCAATGGATTACATGTCTGGCCTTTCGTCCACCAAGAAAGGAAATGATTGTGTGTTTGTGGTCATTGATCAGTTTTCGAAGATGGCCATCCTCATAGCCTATCAGAAGAATGTCACAATGACATATACTTCCAACCTCTTCTTTGAATGAGTGTGGGTCCACTTTGGGACACCACATACCATCATCTCCGACCGATACAACAGGTTCCTCAACACATTTTGGTCGAGTCTCTAGTCTCTATTGGACACCAAGCTCACAAAATCCACTTCTTTCCATCCCCAAACCGATGGCTAAATAGAGGTCATCAATCGGATGACTGTGCACATCCTACGCATGTACAATTCTAAGCATCCACATACATGGAAAGAGAGTCTCCCATATGTCCAACATAGTTACAATAGGGATCTCCATAGTTCCACCGGACATAGCCCATTTCAGGTGGGTCTGGGATTTGAACCCTTGGGACCCATTGATGTTGCACTTCTTCTTTCCACCGCACAGACATACTCTTCCCCTCATCAGTCTGTGATCGACAAAGCCACTAGATTCATTGAGCGGATTCAACACATCCGCCAATAGGTCTAGGAGATTTTGCAGAAATCCAATGCTAAGTATAAGCAATGCCATGATCAACATAGGGTACCACACCATTTTCAGGTTGGCAACAAATTCTGTTTACATTTGCAGAAGGAGTGTCTCACCGGGCCCCATCGAAATATTCACCCACTTTGTTATGGGCCTTACATTATCACCAAGGTTGTGGATAGAAATGCTTTTGAGCTCAACACTCCACCCTTCCTTGGCCTGCATGCAGTATTCAATGTGGACCTCCTTTGACCATATTTTCCACCATTATTGGACACCTCTGAGATTGCAGAATAGCTGAAACCAACAGAGCTCAACCCTAACTACATGAAACAATAATCCATTGATCAGATAGTGTACACACAGGTCAAGGGAACCCGCCAGCAGAGGATCCAGCTTTATTAGGTTGTCAAGGCAGGAAACTCCTACACTAAGGCAAGTGGCTCACCCGGGGCCAAATCCAGCAGAAGTTTTCTCACCTGATGGGGTAAATAAACGCAATGGAGACCATTTCTTCCTAAGGGGGGAGGATTGATCCAAATGGATATTGGTGGCCATCCACCTATTCCAACTAGCTCCTCGTGTTCGTTTTGTGTTCAACACGTTCTTCTGTACTGCTTTGTAATTGTGGGTTCTACACTTTTGGGGATGTTTGAAGCCCCACACATCCTCCAGGTGGATACGGGTGGCCTCTTTCCTAATACAACTAGATTATTTTGTATGTTTTCATGTGATCACGTCTTGTTGTACTTCCAGGGTCATTTTGGGGCCCTAAACGTTGTTTTTTTGGCTCACCACGGTCAAAATGTAGATGGAGTCAGTGTTTGATGGCAGAATCTGTAACTCTCTGAAAGGCCTTTCCAATAGGCTATCATGTACCTAAATTGGAGGTCATATGCAAAAGTTACAACCCTGGGAAGTTGAGGTACCAAATTACACCAACTTACCCATAGGTCCCACATGACTTTTGGCGTTTCACCTTCTAGGGTTAGGTTTTTGGATGTCTAGGGTTTTGGAATTCATGAGTAATATAAAAAAGGCATTTGGAGCCTCATTGTAATCCGTTATGCTTAGATAGATGCACGTAGAAACCACATCACTTCTCAAAGATAGCTACCACCATTCGAGCAAGTGTTTCATTTCTGCAGTTTTACAGTTTCATCCTATTTCATTATTTAATAGAAGATATTGCTCACTAGATATATGTGTTATTCTTCCTATCTTTGTGTTTATTGTATTCAATATGTTAATCAATTCGTTTCGCTCCTAAATCTAGATCACCCCCTTTGCACTCCCCCGTGTGGAGGAGTGTACATTATTCCGGGGTGCAAAGTCTTCATGGGGTATAAACACAGCTGAAAAGAATGACCTCTGAACCAGGAAGATAATCAGGCTCCACAACCAACAAAAATATGAACCCATAAAATTATGATAGATCATGAAAGATTAAATGTAAATGAATGCACAATTTACATCAATGACTTGGATCTTTTGTGAGGCCCGAGCTTGCAAAGATAAATGGCCATGCAATTGTTTTAAAAGACTCAGATGAATTTTATGAAAACAAATCACTTCACAAGACTATCACAAAACAAAATTGTTGTATTCAAATATGAATTGAATGATAAGGGCAGAGTGAGCATGAGGAAAACAATCTCAAACGTAGCTACTGCAAAATGTTTTATCAATGAACAAATGTTATAGAACAATGCTCTTAAGTTACACAAAAAGATCTACTACATACCTTTGCTATGGAGCCACCAATTATTCTCAAATTTGCGCCACAACAACAAATTTATATGTCCACGATTTTGTTATACCATGATTGAACCAGTTTGAGTTCACTATTGTGTAAGGAAAGGAATCTTTGCAATGGTAAACTAGCTCAAAAAAAATGTGAGCTTCAAACCATAACGATCTTCAAACAAACCAAATGAGCTACAATATTTTTGTTCCACCACCTTAACCCATAAATATCCCATGCATTAATTATCACGTCACTTGAAAATGTTACAAATACCAATAACCATTAATACATGCATCCATGCCGATATACAATGGTTGATTGTTTGAGTCAACGACCTTCATTTCATGCCTAAATAGTTCTCACCACTTCACATCTTGGATATCAAACTTAGGCTGCATAATATCGAGATGATATAGATTTTGGGAACATTTATGAGAGTCTCCAATATCCAACTTCTTCAAACTCAATTCCTCTATAATATTTTCATATCAAGGAAGGATTGTTGTAAATTTTGGATAAGTTATATGTACCCCATGATCACCACTTATCCTTTTAATCCCTAGACAAATTCCATGTTAAGTATAAAACCCCTTATTAAGCCATAGATATTGAATTATTATATTTCTAGAGTTATAATACTAGGTTGGATAGAACCGTTCATTATACCTTTTCATTATAGTTGTATCCTTTGTATCTTATATATACTAAGGATACCCAATCTAAGGAGCATGTTATATCAAATTGTACATTAAACATATTGTAAAAGGAGGTTTTCCACTCGAAGAGGACTATTATTTATTGACTTTTTATCATTCTCAAGGCGTTGGTTCATAACATTTGGTATCATAACATCGATCCTATGGTTTTTTTTCTTCAAGAGAGTCATCTTGGAATTTTCTATAACTTGTTTTCTGGAACGTTTCAAACAACAAAATTTTGAAGAGACTAAGGAACAAAATCGAATAACAGTTGTTAAAAATTTTAGGTTTTGTTTCATAACAGTTTTATAGATATTCCCTTTGGAAGTTAGGGTTTGTGACTACTTTTGAAATTAGTCTCAAACAAGGCATCTTTTTATTTTTGCTATAAAAACATTTCAGTGAAGTTTCATACTTTGAAATTTTTAGAATCTTGAGGAGATGT
>SNQJ01S0049585.1:62681-73727 GCA_010110895.2 Picea sitchensis
AAGAAATTTTGGCCATACTACATGCAATTAAGAAATAAAACCTTTATCTAATAGGAATACACTTCAAAGTAAAAACAAATCATGATAGTTTGAAGTACTTCTTGGAGAAACAATTATCTTCAAAAGAGAAACACAAATGGGTTCCAAATATGCTAGGTTATGAATTTGAAATTATCTACAAAAAAAGGAAAACATAATATTGTGGCAGATGCACTTTCAAGGAAAGAAGAAGAAACATGGGGCTCATTATGTGCCATTTCTATTCTACAATATGATTGGGTGGAAGAAAAAAGGCTAGAATGAAAACAAGATCAGGAGGTATGCAAGATCATTCAACAACTACAAGAGAATCCTAGTTCATTAGATAAATTTGTATGGAAGAATGATTTGTTATGGTATCATGATCACCTATATTTATCTAAGAATTCCCAACTCAAACAAAAGTTCCTTTTTGAATTACACACTTCTCTTATAGGAGGACATTCACGATTCTTGAAAACTTATTGTTGGCCCTTGACCAAGTTTTGGGAGATCCTTGGTCAAGTTTGACCTATTTTGGGACTTCGACAACCTGTCGAAGACGGAGTGCAAGACGAAGCAGAGATCAAGGGATCTCGGCCCCTTTTTGGGACCTTTTTGGGATTTGGGAATATGTAATGGGTATGAGAATGACGGCCCATGGGTTTACCCATGTTTAGGCCTATTTTGTAAAGTATAGATAAGTAGCTAGGTGACATAAGTAGCCTGGCCGATAAACTAAGTGCTAAGTGCAAGTATGGTTTGTAGATTCTCTGTTCATATTGTGAGAAACTTGTAGAGATAAGTGCAAGTGGTTGTAAAAGACTATGAAAGGCTTTGTGCTGGACCTAGCTCGGGGAAGGAGGATTTGGCGAGGTCTGCATAGATATCCTGTCCTATGCGGAGTAGGGTTTTCATGGCTATGTGCATGTAGATGACTGATTGAAGCTAATAAAGAAGAAGAGTTGGTAGATGTATCCCCAGGGTGGGGGTGAACCACATAAATACTGTGTTATTCTGCTCTGTGCGATGTTCTGATGTGTTCATGTCTTTCTTTACCTGCTAAGTGCTTTGATATAGATAGATAGATTTGTTTATGATTTGTGCTTATGATGACCCTGGATGCTAGATCTGACCTATGTGAACTTGCTTAGTGCTCGAATATGCTAGATCTAATCTATTTCTTTATGCTAAGTGCTTAGATACATTAGATCTGGGTGAATGTTGCGATGCTCTGTTTTATCTGCGAAGTAGATATTGGTTAAATAATGATGAACTGACGGTGCTAAGTGCTCTATTAAGTATTATAATCACACATTTGTGTCCCAGCTAAGGTTGCAGACACTGGAGTCTTGCAACCACCCCTGCCTCTACCTTGGGTGAGACTTCATCTGCTTCGCAGGTGTTGCCAAAAGGGTCGGTAGTTAGGGTTTTGTTGGTGATTTGTTGTAGCATTGAACCCTGGGTCTACCCCTGTGCCAAAAAATGGTTTCATTGCTGGGACCAGAAACTGTGATTGCTGGGAACTAAGGAAAAATAAGCTTCGTGCAAAGATCTGACTTGAAATTGTGAAAGCTTTGTGCGTAGATCTGTCGCTCTAGTGCGCAGTACTCTACTTAGTTTGAAAAGCTTTGTACTAAGGAAAAGAGGTCTGATATGAATAAAAGAGGTAAGAGTTGAAATCTCTATGCTTAGAGAAAGGTAAAAGTGAGAATTTTTTATTAAAAGAGGTAAGATCTGCAAGCTCTGTGCTCTGATAAAGGTAAGTGAAAAGTTTTATATCTGAAGGGTATGTGCTTTGTAGAAGTAAGACAAGTGAAATTTTTTGTTTCAACAGTATGGATCTAGGTATGTTTGATAGATTTTGTCCTAGCTTGAAAACTAGGGCATTAATAGATGAAAGAAGATTTGATATTAGTAGATCTAATAAGAATAGTGAAAGATATGTTATACCTACGCATAGAAAGAATCTTTGGACTAACAAGTGGATGCAGGATCCTAGAAAGAAATGTTTGCAGGTTAGCTACCATGATCCTAGCGCGTAGTACAAGAAAGGTTGGGGATCATTTAAAAGAAAGAGAGGATTAACCCTCTATTACAGTTGCAGAAACCTGGGACATCTTGCTAAGGAATGCCCTGGGAGAAGACCCAGTTTTCTTTGTTGCAAAGCTATGGACCATGAAGTATTGGATTGTCCTAGAATGATTTCTAATCTTGAAGAAATGAACATGAGACAAGAAAACCCTAGGGCAGATCCAGAAACTAAGATTATGGCAGAACCCTAGAAAGAATCAGAAAAAGTATTGCTACATATGAAAGAAAACCTAAATGACCACCGACATGTCATATTATCAGAGATCTTCAAAGAAAAAGAATGCATTGAAGCAAGAATAGGAGACTTTGATGTTGAGTGTGTTCTAGATGAGAAAACACAGGTGAATATTATGACAGAAAGAACTTTGGAACTTTTAGGAAAGCCTGCTATGATTCCTTCACTGGGAGGAATGGGATTATTCAGAGGAAAATTGATAACCCTATGTGGAATATTTAACAAGCTACCTATGACTGTCAATAGAGCTTCGATATAAGAATATTTTGAGGTTATTAAATTTATTGAGGACAACACACCATTTACCATGTTACTAGGAAAACCTTGGATTGAAAGAGATCAGGCCAGAAGGAAAGAAGAAGAGGAAGTTTTAGAACAACAGAAGCAAGAGTTAAAAGAATTCATAACTAGAAGGATCACACACTTGATTGAAGAACAGGAGAACAGATCGCAGCCATTTAACAACAGTGACATAGATGTCGAAGTTGCAAGAACACTAGAGGACCCATAGAAGACTGAAATATCTATCCCAGATAAAGAAATAATATTACCCTTGAAAGAATCTCAATAGCTCAAAGTCACCATGTTAAAAGAAGATACAAATCGGATTGGAAAAGGGCATACCAAGACAAAGCCCACCGGGAAGAAGGCTATAAATCTAAGTAAGAAGAGAGATAAGATCGAAAAGTTACAGAAGGTTCCAGAGGGAACCTCGTAGAAGGAAAATTTGCAAAATTGGAACTTCGTCGGGATAACAAAACATCGTCACATGGCACTTCACCATGGTGAAGCAATATATCCATTGGGAACATTATAACTGTTAGACCGATGCTCCGAATGGATAGAAAGACATTTATGGACAGACATCTCGCCATTCGACCATTGGGACCGTGCCATAATAGACAAAACAGAGTTAATGAAGGCTTCTCGCCCGTTGCAAGCGACCCATTGTCGAGTTACCTATTTATCCCATCGCGCCATGCACCGAGAACACTTTTTCTAACCATTAATTTGAGCTCACGGACTTGTTGATTTTACACAGTGGTCATTGTGCTATTTCCCTCTATCCTATTGCAGTGTCTAAGTTACCCTCTGAACCCAAATATTTCCAACCCCGAGTGTGTATGTCGGACGAGTTGAGTGCTACAGAGAAATTTGTTGAAGAAGTTTTGATCGAACTCATGACTAAAAGAGTCATGTCGATGTCTACAAGTGTACAAGCATCATCAACGAGAGGACTACAAGCCTCTTCGTCGACTGCTCGTGGAGCTAGACCATCCCGACCATCATATGAAAAGAAAACCAAGCATAGGGATGATATAGCAAATGCCAAATTGATCCCGACTATATTACCTGCCTATATTCCACCTCTGAGCAGTGCATTAAATCGAGACAACGTACCTAGAGATTTTGAGTATGCCTTGGTCACTGCGTACCTCCTAAAGGGGATCCACGCAGTTCGAGCATACCAAGATAAGATTGCAACGTTGAAGTTCAACGACTTCAACCTCGTAGATCGCAAAGTCTATAACACGCTCACCCACATAACTACCTGACAAAAACTAAGGGGAATAATTTGAAGATAATCCCCCAGTCATGGACTATGAACCTCGTACAGTCCACCCTGCTGAACGTCATGAAGATTCCCCACTTCAGAAGACACCAGGAGGTGAATGCATGTGTCAATTTGTTGTTGTCTTTTTACCATGGTGGTTATTTGTGGCTAAACCATTGTATAACAATTGATCTGACGCTGATCAATTGGATCATGGGTTTGAGTATGCAAGGACCTGATCCATAAGATTTTTACCCCGGAAAAGCCATGGACCATGCTCTAGCACAGAAGATCAAGGACACTTATGGTGATGTTGAGAAGGGAATGCGAGGCTACAAGGTAGCTTCTATCCATAGTGGCGCAGTGTGCCTCACCTGTCAGTTGATTACAGGGAAGTTAGTAAGAAATAACCAACCTACCCAAGTCACCGGTTTTATAGTCGACCTCGCAAGGAAGTGCGTGGAAGGCCTTCAGATGAATTGAGCGAAGTACCTAGTGAACCAGTTGGAACTCAACTGCAGAGAAGCACAGGATCAAGGATATGAATTTCATTTCAGCTAGCTCTTGATCCTTATATCTTTTATTTCCTGGGAGATGCCAGAAGGTGCAACCTTCCCAGACATTGAGCCTTTTGAACCACTAGTAGTGAAGTTCGCTACCCTTTGGTATTCAAGCGACATGAATAAATAGTGGCAGTCAAATGTTGTTTTTCATACCTACTACAACCAGCTGAAGAGAGCCATCCAGTCCGAGCCTCGCATGGCTCTAAACACTCTACACTAGTTTCGGCCTTTGATGAAGTTTAGCGCAGATCAGAATTTTATTTACATCACAGCGCACGATGATGAACACAAGCAAGAGCTTCAATCCTACTATAATATGACGGAGAAGGACTTGGAGGAGATCACTAAGGAATCATCGACAGATCTCCTTATTCCAGCAAACCCTCCGGAGATGTCCGACATCGAAATCCCAGAAACTGCGCAGGATACACCCGGACCTAGCAGAACAAAGAAGACCGAAGAATTCCAAGAAATAGACAGCGCATCTGTGAAGACTACTTCCATATCACCAGAGTAAAGAGGTGATGGAAAAGAGTTGAATGACAAATAATTTGAACAGAAGAAAGGAGACGAGGTTGATCCCTTGAAGAAGAGGAAAGGTTCGTCTCTAAAACCTTCCTCCCGAAATAAATCGAAGGCCACCATGACCAAGATGTAGACTGTCCTCACCTCCAATGACTTCGACTTCCTCATAGCAGCCCTGTAAAATGCTTCACTGGAAATAGAAGAGAAACAAGAAGCAAAGAAAGAGGAAATGTATGATGGAATTGAGACTAAACTCCGAGGAGTACAGTAGGCCCTACAGTCTAGCCGCACAGTTTCCACCATGTCGTTGCTGTCGATAGAATCAGAGTTGGGAGATGAGCCAACCCAACTCCACCGCCTAGCTAATACAGTCGAAGCTCTCCTTCGACAAGCACAGGAAAAAACTGAATAAGCCACCCAGGCTTTGACGCAAGTACAAGGAGTACTCGTAGAGAAACGCAGTGCTGCAGAACAGGAAAATCTTGCTCTCCAAGCGAAGTTTGATGAAGAAAAAGCACAGCCACAACAAGGAAAAGAACAGTTGATTACAGAGCAACTTGAAGTGAAAGAAGCGGTCAGCAGAGCACTTCATTGTATGACAATCATAGAAATAAATACAGAGGACCGAGTCCCGCAACAAGTAGAACAGCTCGCAGAAGTCATCCAACAGTTACAACAATGCATAGTAGACTTAGAGCTCTGCGCAGTGCCTGAGACCCCACAATATGTAAGGGATCAAAGAGAAGCAATTGCTCGAAGTGCAGTTGAGCGAATAAAATCCCTTGCTATGGAATGCAAGCAACTTATCGATCGCAGTGCCCAGACCTACGAGCAACTCATGAAAAATCTAGAACTGAAGGCACTAGAGTCGCAGCTCCAAGAGGTGAAGTATCAATACAAAATGATACAAGCGCAATTGAATCCCCTGTCAGTTGTGGAAAGAATGAAGTGATCCCAAGAGCAGCGGACCACCCATCAGCATATCCACACTATCCAGAGCAGTGTTATGGAGGTAACTCAGAAACTCCAACCTGTACAAGAAAAGGCTTACCAATTGTTTACAGAGGTAGAAGGCCAAGGACAGAGCTAGAGCAGGTTGTCAGTGTCACTACAACTGAATAGCATCTAGAGGGACCTATCAACGATGCAGTCGTCCAAGATTTTGTTGAACAGGAGGTCGTAGCACAGAAACAAGCTGAAGCAGCTCGAGGCTTTCGAAGCAGAACTACCCAGATCAGAGTGACTCGAGACGATTCATAGGTAAGTTTTGGGGGCTTGTTGTCCCTTGACCAAGTTTTGGGAGATCCTTGTTCAAGTTTGACCCATTTTGGGACTTTGACAGCCTGTCGAAGATGGAGCGCAAGACGAAGCAGATATCGCGGGATCTCGACCCCTTATTGGGACCTTTTTGGGATTTGGGAATATGTAATGGGTATGGGAATGTCTGACCATGGGTTTACCCATGTTTAGGCCTATTTTGTAAAGTATAAATAAGTAACTAGGTGACATAAGTAGCCTGGCCGATAAGCTAAGTGCTAAGTGCAAGTATGGTTTGTATATGCTCTGTGCATATTGTGAGAAACTTGTAGAGCTAAGTGCAAGTGGTTGTAACAGACTGAGAAAGGATTTGTGCTATACCTAGCTCGGGGAAGGAGGATCTAGCGAGGTACGCGCAGATCTCCTGTCCTATGCGGAGTAAGTTTTTTGTGGCTCTGTGCATGTAGATGACTGATTGAAGCTAATAAAGAAGAGGAGTTGGTGGACGTAGCCCCAGGGTGGGGGTGAACCACGTAAATACTGTGTTATTCTACTCTGTGCAATGTTCTGATGTGTTCATGTCTTTCTTTACTTGCTAAGTGCTTTGATATAGATATATAGATATGTTTATGCTTTGTGCTTATGATGACCCTGGATGCTAGATCTGACCTATGTGAACTTGCTTAGTGCTTGAATCTACTAGATCTAATCTATTTCTTTATGCTAAGTGCTTAGATACATTAGATCTGGGTGAATGTTGTGATGCTCTCTTTTATCGGCGAAGTAGATATTGGTTAAATAATGATGAACTGACGGTGCTAAGTGCTCTATTAAGTATTATAATCACATATATGTGTCCCTGCTTAGGTTGCAAACATTGGAGTCCTGCAACCACCCCTTCCTTTACCTCAGGTGAGACTTCAACCCCTTCGTAGGTGTTGCCAAAAGGGCCGGTTGTTAGGGTTTTGTTGGTGCGTTGTTGTAGCACTGAACCCTAGGTCTGCCCCTGTGCCAACACTTACCACGGGATGAAGGAGGATTGTTTTTGGGAAGATCTTAAAACTTATGTTCAAAATTTTGTGTCTGAATGTGTGGTCTACCAACATAATAAGGGAGAGACAATCAACATGATAGGTCTCCTACAACCATTAGTTATACCAAGTCAACATTGGGAAGAAGTTTCAATGGATTTAATTACAGGTTAACCAAATCTAAAGGAAAGATTGTCATCATGGTAGTAGTGGATCGACTGACAAAGTATGCCCATTTTCGTTGTCTTTATCATCCTTTTAAATCAATTATTATAGCCACAACAATCATGGAAGAAATACAAAAGCTACATGGAGTCCCCAAAATTATTGTAAGTGAAAGAGATCCAATTTTCACTGGAAATGTTTGGACTAAATTATTTTCTTGTTTGGGTACTCAATTGGATCCCATCTCATCTTACCATCCTCAATCTGATAGGAAAACTAAGATTGCGAATAAACAAACACAATGGGTCAAGTGGTTTCCCTTGGCAAATGGTGGTACATCACATCCTTCCATAATTCATTAAAAATGTCCCCATTTCTGGCACTTTATGGATATCATCCTCCATCCACCACATTTCCCTTGAAAGGGATTGCAAAGGTTCAAGAAGTGGAGGACCACATAGGGAACCAAGAAGAGGTTCTCAAACTATTGAAGGATAACTTGGTTATGACAAAAAATAGGATGAAATAACAAGAAGATCAACATCACAATGAAACGAGATTTGAAGTGCGATATTGGGTATTTTTGAGGCTACAAACATACAAAAATATGTCCCTAAAGAGAAAAAGAAGGAAAATAAATTATAACCCAAATATCATGGCCCCTATAAGGTGTTGCAAAGGATTGGAAATATGGATTACAAATGGGAGTTCCCTCCATCTTCATGTGTACATCCAGTCTTCCATGTTTAATTGTTGACAAGTTCCTAGTCCAAACTATTTTACCAGAGATTAATGAAGAAGGTAAAAACATACTAGAACAAAAAATAATCCTTGAAATAAGGATTAAGAAACTACAAAATTGACCAATCATTGAGTACCTCGTCAAATGGAAGAACCTACTAGTGGAAGAGTTGATGTGGGAAGATGAGTTCTTCCTACAAAAACACCAACAATTATTCAAGTGTTGAAGACAACACTTGTTTAAAGGGGAAGAGTATGTTAACCCCTAGGAAAATCCCATGTTAAGTATAAAATCCCTTATTAAGCTCTATATATCGAATTATTACATTTCTAGCGTTATATTAGTAGGTTGGCTAGAACCCTTCATCGTACCCTTTCATTATAATTGTACGCTTTGTATCACACACACACACACATCAAGGAGATCTAGTATTAGGATCATCTTATCTCACTCTTCATCATATTCAACTATTTTTATATTGGACTTACATGCAGTGGTGTTTTCATCATTTCTTAAGGAATTATGTAGTTTGTTGTCACTTCGAACCAACTAAAAGAAATATTGGTTTGAGTTTCCCTTTACCCATTCGTCCCTATCCTTGGGAAAACATTTCTCTAGATATTGTTAGTGGTTTTCCCATGATTGTTTTATACCATGATGACATTTATTTTTTATTTTTATGGATACAGTAAGATGGCTAAGTTCATTCCTTGTCATAAAACTAGTTCTACCAGTGACTTAGCCCAACTATTCTTTGACTTTTTTGGTCGATCCTTTGGTTTTCCCACTAGTATTGTGTCTGATTACGACTCACGTTTTATGGGAAATTTTTGGGATTCTCTTTGGAAAATATTAGGAACTTATCTTAATTTTTCCACCACCTTCCATCCATAAACTAATGATTAAACTAAAGTGGTTAACCGTACCTTAATACAAAGTCTTCACATCTATCATCATACTTCTCCAGCAAAATGGGATTTGAGCCTTACCCATATTGAGAATGCATATAATTGAGTAGTTCACCCCTCCACTAGTCATTCTCGCTTTCAGGTCTATCATGATTTTTATCTTTTGGCTCCCTATGAGTTGTGGCCCTTATGTTTACCTCTTGTAGCTACATCTTAGCTTCAACTTGAGCAAGATAAGGAACCCACTTTTTTTTATCACTTGCAGTCTCTCCAAGCCAAAGTCATTCAAATTATTTAGAAGAAACAACTCCTGGACCAGCATCGTGTTCCACACCATTTCAAAGTTGGTGAAAAAGTATGGTTTCTTTTGGACAAATGTCGATTTCAGAACAAAGCATATAGTAAGGTCAAACCCATTTGGTATGGACCCTACCCAATCATCTAGAAGGTGTATAAAAATGTTTAATTCCTTGAACTTCTAGCTCACTTGGCATTCATGTTGTGGTCAATGTTGATCTTTTCAAACCATGTCATTAGTCAACATTGGAAATAGAGATCATGACCAGTTATCCTACATATATTGTTCCTTATTTTCATCCTCTGCTTGATGTAGATCAGGTTTTCAACTAGAAGGATGGATAGACTTGTCAAGGATCCACTACCTCTTATCTTGTTGCTAAACAAGACCAACTTATCACCACCAGATGCAACGACAATATTCCTCAAGCATTGGAGGCCAATTTTTTTGTTGTTGGGAGGAATGATAGGGAATCTAGTACTTAATATTAGCTTAAGTATATTGAGCATACATATTTCTCATTAATTTAGTAGGAGATTATTATTGAGTTTGAGAGTGACGAAGCCTTTTGGTTTCCTACTCTCATGGAGCAGTTGATATCTTTTCTCCAATTATCTCTATTATTGTGCTTAGATGCTAGATCTTATGATCTGGTGGGAATTTCTCTTCTAAATGTGTTGAATTAGTTTTCATTATGTAAAGCTATATAATCTAGTGTTGTCTTAATAAAATTTAGTCTGAGGTTTTTTTATTCACACATTAGAGTTGAACTTCACTCATGAGTGGTATAATCCACATCACTATATTAATAACATGTGAAATCCATGAAAATATTCCATAGAAAGTTGGGAGAAATTTATCAAAACATTAGTATACTTTAGACCTTCCATTCCAAAATTAATCTCAAAGTCCTCTTCTCCTCCAAGAGGGTCTAGATCTTCAAGAATGTTTAAAAAAATTACATAGAGAGGCTCTCTTGGTTAAAGTCTCAAGAGGACTAAGGGCGTGCCTTCTTTCTCCAACCTTACTCATGGTCATGTATGAGTGTGAAATGTTTCTCATCATGGACATCAAAATGATGTGCACCCTAAAATATCCTCTTTGCATCCCATTTACATTCACAGTATCATTCATCATCACATCCCATTACATATAAGATATTGTTATTCATTTGAAAATAATTCATCCATAGGCCCTTCATTGGTTTCAAGAATGAAGAACAAAGAGCTCAAGTCAAGGATTTAATAAGATGATTTTCCCTTCTAGCTTCCTTAAACATAATGGTTTTTGGTTTTGCTATTTAGTTAGTTAGTTGGCATGTGATGTTTATAAAAAGCATGAAAAAAAAATAAAAAAATTGAGTAAATAATGAAAGAAAATTCAACCTTAAATGAGCTTGTTCTCCATTATATGAAACGCTTAAAGAAAAAAAAATGACCTTCATAATCCCCATTGGGTGTATATGATGGCTCCCCATAAGCTTGAGAATCCCTCTTCAAACTCTTTTGAAGTGAACAAAATAATAAATTAACTCAACCATCCTCTTAAGAAAATAATATTAATATGTTTTAAAAGACATTTAAATCTTATCAAACTTCTTTAAAACTCACTCCATACACATATTTGTAACAAGTTATATATATTTAAAACTCAAA
>SNQJ01S0049585.1:79566-92932 GCA_010110895.2 Picea sitchensis
GGTGCAAATGCAGTTGTCGATAATTTCCATCTTCAGGATGGGTTGTTGTGTCGTCTGGGCCATATCTGTGTTCCATCAAGCGAGCGAGCGAAGCTGATATGGGAAGCCCACTACAGTTGGGTGGAAGGACACTTCGGCGTAGAAAAGACAATGGTGATGCTACAGGAACATTTCTACTCGCCGAAACTTCAATAGGAGGTCAGCAAGTATATCAGGTCCTGCACTACCTGCGTTATTGCCAAACCAACCACTAAGAAACAAGGCATGTACACCCCTCTTCCTACTCTTGATAGGCCATGGGAATCCATCTCAATGGACTACATGTTGTGCCTCCCATCCACCAATCAAGGAAATGACTGTGTTTTTGTGGTTGTTGATCGCTTTTCTAAGATGGTGATTCTAGTTGCATGCAAGAAGAACATCACAACAAAGGCCACTGCCAAGATCTTCTTTGAACGAGTCTGGGTACATTTTGGAATCTCACAAACCATTGTCTCATATCAGGACAGTCAATTTCTCAGCACATTCTGGTCGAGCCTCTGGTCACTGTTGGACACCAAGCTCACCAAATCCACGGCCTTCCACCCCCAGACAGATGGCCAAACCAAGGTCATAAATCGAATGATTATGCATATCCTTCTCATATATAATTCAAAGCACCCTCACACATGGGATGAGATACTTCCCTATGTCCAACATATCTACAACGTAGCCTTGCATAGCTCAACTAGCCACAGCCCCTTTCAGGTGGGGTTGGGATTCCAACCATTGGGTCCCACAGATGTTGCACTTCCCCTTGCGGTCACCTCGACCAACTCATCTCCTGCTCCAAATGAAGCTGACAAAGTCACCTAGTTCATTGAGAAGATCTAGCACATCTGCCAATAGGTTCAGGATATCCTACAGAAGTCCAATGACAAGTACAAGAACCACCATGATCAACATCAAGTGCCACATAAGTTTCAGATGGGAAAAAAATTTTGGTTGCAATTGCAGAAAGAACGCCTTACAGGACCCCATCGGAAGCTTCGTCCACTCCGTTATGGGCTTTACACCATCACCAATACCGTGGGGGATAATACTTTTGAGCTCAACATTCCTCTTTTCCTTGGCCTGCACCCAGTGTTCAACATGGATCTCCTTCACCCTTATTTCCCACCATTATTGGACACCTTGGACGTAGCAAAACAGCTGACACCAACAAATCTCAACCCCGACTACATACAACAGGCATCCAATGATCATATTGTGGACACACATATCAAGGGCACTGGACAACAAAGGATCCAACTTTATCGAGTCGTCAAAGCAGGGCAACCCCTACACCAAGGTAAGTGGCTCACCCAGGGCCAAATTCAGCAGAAATTTCCTCATTTGATGGGGGAACTCAACACAATGGATACCATTGCTTCCTAAGGAGGTAGGATTGATCCAGGTGGATATTGGTTGCCACCCACCTTTTCCAACTGGCTCAAAATGGTTTTCAGGCAATTTTGGCAATTTACTATTTTTAGTAGTTTTAACTTTCGGGGCCATTTTGAGGGCCTAAATGAAGGTTTTTCAGGATAGAGATTTTCAATGATAGTTGAAGGCATGATTGAGTCCCAAAAATTAATCTCCTCGACAATACCTTTCCAACGGGATATCATACACCTAAAACAGAGATCGTATGCAAAAGTTACGACCTCGGGAAGTTGATGTACTAACTTACCCAAACGGGGCCCACATGAATTTTGGCGCTTCATCTCCTAGGGTTAGATTTTTTGATGTCTAGGGTTTTTGGCATTCCTGTTTATTGTAAAAAGGCCTTCAGAGACTCATTGTAATCATCTTCTTGCGAATGAGCACAACCGTGACATCTCTTCTCAAAGATAATATGCCACCATTCCAGCAAGCTTGTTTTCGCTACATTTTACAGTTTCAACTTATTTCCTTGTTGAATAGAAAACTAGTTTTACTGTATCTCTATTATTTTGTGTTAAGAACCTATTAATAATCTGTAGTCATTTCGTTCTGCTCATAAAATCCGGATCAATCCCCCCTTAATGACAACTTCCCGAACTCTTAACATAGATCAAAGTTTGGAAAACTTCCCTTCTATAAGAAACTTTTTGAAAATGTCTACAACTTGATCTTCTGTAGGGAAAAAGAGCACTTCGATAACTTGATCATGAATGAGATTTATGATGAATTTCATGTGTATCTAGATGTGTTTTCTATGCTGATGTTTAACTAGGTCTTTGGTGATCTTGATGGCACTCTGATTGCCACACCAAAGGCTGGTCAAATGATGCTACTGGAATCCAAACTCTGAAAGAATATGTCGAAGCCACAAGGCTTCCTGACATGCATTTACCACTGCTTGGTACTCTACTTCTGTTGAATAAAGTGCAATAGCCTGTTGTTTCTTATAGGCCCAAGTGACAAGTCATGAACCAAGGCTAAAAACATAACATGTAGTAGACTTCCGATCATCAGGGTCTCTAGCCCAATCTGAATCAGTGAAACCAACCAATAAAAAAGTCCCCCCTGACCTATAATGTATCCCAAACTGAATTGTACCACATACATAGCTAAGTATCCTTTTAGCTTATTTCCAATGGCTTTCATGGGGTGTTTGCATATACCGGGCAACAAGACCAACAACAAAGGAAAGATCAGGATGCATATGAGTCAAGTATAAGAGGCTACAAACTAACTGACGGTACAGGGTGGCATCAACTTCGAGAGAAGTACAGGTGGCAGTAAGCTTGACTCCATATTGGAAGGGAGAAGGGGATAGTTTACAATCTTCCATGTGAAAGCGACGAAGAAGATCACAAGCATACTTAGACTGGGAAAGAAAAAATCCTTCATTGGTTTGCAAAAATTAGAGGCCAAGGAAATAGTGCAAAAAGCCTAAGTCTGTCATTTCAAATATCTTCTTAAGGTTGGTTTTCACATGGTTTACAAGTTTTGAGTTACTACTAGTAAGGATAAGGTGATCAACATAAAGGACAAGGATTATGAGATGGGTTTCTACTTTCTTGGTATAGACATTAGGATCAGAATGGAATCTAGAGAATCCAGTGGCAATAAGAAAGTTGTTCATTTTGGCATACCAATCTTGGGGAGCTTGCTTGAGACCATAAAGAGATTTCTTAAGGTGAAAAACAAGGCTAGAGTCATTCTAAACATAGCCAAGAGGTTTTTCCATGTAGATTTATTCTTGCAAATATTCATGCAAGAAGGTGGATTTAACATCCATATGATGGACCTCCCATTTATCTGAGGCAACAAGGGAAAGAAGAAGGCAGATGAAATTCATTTTGGCTATAGGGGCAAAGGTTTCATTAAAGTCAATTCCTTCAACTTGGGAAAATACTTTGGCAACTAACTGAGCCTTAGGTCTTTCAACACTTCCATATGATGTATACTTAGTTATGTAGACCCATTTACATATGACAAGTTTTATTCCTTTTGGAAGAGGTACAAGATCCCAAGTATCGTTTGTCATTAAATAATGATACTCTTCATTCATTGTTGTATCCCAATCTGGATGACTTGAAGCTTCTGCAAATGTCTTTGGACCATGAGTTTCTGAAACTTGATCCAAAAGAGAAGAGTCTCGCTGGAACTGTGAATGTGTCTAATGTTGATATGAAGGATCACCGACAAGATCACCAGCTGCTTCTCCTATTGAACAGACCCATCTAGGAAGTGGTGGAGCTGGTGTTGGTTCAGGTTCAAAGGACTCATCTGGAGGAAAGTGAGTAGGTGGAGGTGGATTTTCATCCTCACTTTCATCATTCAAAGAAGAGACCATAACAAAAGAAGGAACAAACGTCGAAGATGGCTCGCAGACCGAAGAAGGCACAACCGTTGAATTAGGCTCACAAGCCAAAGAAGGCACAAATGTCGAATTAGACTCATAGGCCAAGATATTTTCATCAAATTTAATATCTCTTCTAATAATAATTTCATTACAATGTGGTTGAAGAATTCTTTAACCTTTGACATCTTTAGAATAACCAACAAATATACACTTCTCACTTTTAAGCTGCAATGCTTTCCTTTTCTCATCAGGAATGTGAGCCCATGATATACTGCCAAATACACGGAAGTGACTTACATCTGGTTTAAGTTTAGTCCAAGCTTCTTCTGGTGTTATATTTTTAAGAGCCTTTGTGAGAGTGAAATTTACTATGTAATTTGCACAGTTGATGGCTTTTGCCCAATACCTTAGACTTAATCCCTTAGATTGGATCAAACAATTTGCCATTTCTTTTAATGTTCGGTTCTTTCTCTCAGCAACACCATTTTGTTGTGGTGTATATGGAACAGTGTGTTGCATTTGGATTCCCTGTGTAGTGCAGTAACTTGTAAAATTATTGTTTACATATTCGCCTCCATTATTTGTTCTTAACCTTTGAATTTGATGTCCATATTGTTTTTCTACAAGGGCCTTGTAGGCCAAAAACTTGTCAAAAACTTCGCTCTTAAGTTTTAAGAAGTAAACCCAAGTACGTCTGGAAAAGTCATCAATGAATGTTAAGAAATACTTGCACCCAGAAAAACAAGGAGAATAAAGTGGACCACACAAATCATTGTGAACAAACTAAAAAGGACCCAAGGCGTGCCAAGAGGCACATTTGTCAAAACTATCTCGATGATGTTTTTCGAGAACACAACCGACACAAACACCATCTCTGCATGAAACAAGAGGAAGACTAGTCATCGTCTTTTGATTACATAGTTGTTGCAATGAGCGATAGTTTAGATGACCAACCTGCTCATGCCAAAGTTTGCTCAAGTCATCGCTATGAGAAACAAAAACTGATGAAAAAGATGATGACCCAAAGTTTTCAAATTTGTACAACCTGGTAATATCATCAACAATTCTAGTTGCAAGAACATGCTTAGTATCTTTTAGATCCTTTATTACAACTTGGTGAGCTGAAAACTCTACAGTTTTACCTTCACCTGAATGAGTGTTTTGATATACTGATAGAAGGTTACAAGAAAGACTTGGAACAAATAATACATCATTGAAATGACCATTTTCTACTTGAACTTTTCCAGATCCTTCAACACTAAGAGATCTATCATCACCAACAAATATCTTCTTGGTGTTACATTCATTTAGAGTAGAAAATATGTATCTATCCTTAACCATATGATAAGATTTTCCAGAATCAATAAGCCACTCATTAGAAGTAGAAGTAGAAGTTGTATTGAAGGAGAAAACAAAAGAAGAAAGTGCATGTCCATGAGAAGAAGAAGAAGAAGTAGAATCAATATTGATGTTGTGCTTCTTCACCGCTTCTTCTAAAGCTGCCATCTTCTTGAAACATTTGGACTCATCATGACCATCTTTATCACAAAAGTTGCAATGTCTGTCAGTCTTCTTATTTTTATATTTTGCTCATTTGTCTCCATTAGGAGCGGAATCTATCTGAGTGGGTTTGGGACCCTTATATTGCTTATTAGTGTGGCGAGGATGTTGCTTCTTGAGATTCTTGGGTTTATCTTTATGATGGACAACTAAGGTTTTGTTGGAGGTACTTGCAGTGCTAATCACTCCAAGTTGTACTAGCTTATCTTTCTCTCTAATCAAAGCATCACAAAAGTTCTCAAGACTGGGTTTTGGATAAGTTGTCCCTAAAGCCTCTTACATGGCATAAAAGGTAGATACAAATACAGAATATGCACTACCTAGCTTAGAAAGAATAAGATAGATGCAACGATCTTTGTCTATCTTTATCTTACATTCTTCACATAAAGTTCTGAGTGTTTTAAACTTAGACAGATAGTCTTCAATGCAAGAAAAATCACTTGGACTTAAAGTTAATACTTGATTTTCTAACTGTTGTGCTCGAATAATATTGTGTTTACCAAACACAGCTTCAATCTTTTCCCAAGCTTCTTTGGGTTTATCAATTTATTGAAGGTGGAACCTTAAATCAGGAGAGATGGACATTCTGATTAATCCATGTGTTTCATCATTCCTATTATCCCATTTGGCTTTCTTATCAACATCAGTGGGTGTTGTTTCCTCTCCCAAGGTAATCCGGTACAAGCCTTTACTTCTTAATAAATCCTCCATATGGGATTTCCATTGGAAGTAGTTGGTGTTGGTAAGTAAGAGATTAATTGTAGAAGACATATTAAATATGCATATAATATGGATTTAAAAACTGAAACTGATGATCTGAATGGAAAGATCTAGAAAAGTTATGCGGTTTTAAAAAAAATGACACTTAAAATGGACTAGATGTGAGAGCTATGTCATTTTAAAAAAAGGCATAAATGATAACCAAAGGACCACATGGTGGTGTAAGTTGCTTTATGAAGTGACCCACTTTTATAAAGAGAAGTGGGGATCACGTTTACAATGAAGTTACTTCATGAAAAATAAATAACTCTAAAATAAAATATTAAAGCTACTTACAGTGATTCACTTTTATACTTGAAGCGAAATACACTTTACAATTTTAGCATGAACTTTTTCAAAAAAAGTAACAAAAGAAAGACTTAAACTCAAGACCTCTTACTTAATAAGGAAAATTTTAACCAAATGGGATAGCAAAACATATTGTATTGTTTCACAAGAGGATTTTTGTTGTTGTTGAAGACGGTCTTGGAGAGCATGCTCAAAAAAACCTCTTTTCACACAAGAAAAAAATTCCGCTTCTCAATGACAACAAGGGTTAGATCTCTGTTAGCTTACCCGAAAGATGCACCTTTTCCTATATGTTTCTGATTTTCGAGATCGCACAAGCCACGGGGAAAATAGCATATGCAAATCTAAAAGAGTAGCAACCCAGAACAAATAATATCAAACCGAAATAAAACCAAAATAATACTTTGCAAAAATTAAAAAAATGTTTATTCATGCTTTATACCTCTGGATCTGACTGTAATGGTCATATCTTGGGCAAAAAAAAAACTTTTAGAGTGAAAAGAAAAGGGTTCCTAACTGAAATGATTTCTCCAAACGCAATGGAACAATCCTCTTGGCCCATAAATGTATGGAAATGAAAAAAAACAGAGATGAGGAAACTCATCTTCATGATCTTGATCTACAACAGGAGCGGGTCTTCAAACAGGCTCTGATACTATGTTCGACAAAACAAGTATTACAACACAGGACGAAAACCTTCAGTAACCACTCACATAATCAAATCAAATATCAACACACCGATGTTTTCACGTGGTAAAACCCTAAGGGGAAACATCCATGGCCCTAGCCAATGCGACCACTTGGAGCAGTTTATTAATGCAAAAGAAAAAGATTGCAGAGAGATTTTACAAGAGAGTTTCTAAAAATTGATCATCGACAAATGACCCTCCATGCTCTTTAAATAGAGATCATGGAAAAATCGGGTGTTAAGCCATAGATCAATGGTCGTTAATATCGAGGAGAGTATGAACCTTCTGATCACTCTATGTCAGGAACATATCGTGACCGTCAGGTTTCCTAACTACAAATGCATACTAAAGAAACACACTAGGAAACACATTTTTACCTAACAACACATTAGACCAAGAAGATATTAAATAACTCCTAAGTGTCTAAATATCCTAACAGCCTGGTGGTCGATGACCCGGTGCCCTGGTGGCCTAGTGGTCAGACCAGACCAACATCATATCACTCCCCTTGTCAAATAGAAGTTGTGTGGAATCACGATAGGATAGTTCCTTGACGGGCTGGTGGGATGGTACCCCAGATGTCAGAGAGTGGAAGAATCCAAGTAGTGTTGTGTTGTGTGGAGCCAAGGGCCCAGTAGGCTGGTGCCATGATGGGCCCATGGGCTAGTGGATCGGATTGGGAATTTGCAAGATTGTTTCAGTGTGGATAACCCAATACCCTTAGTGGGTCGATGCCACGGTATCTGAAGCCACGTCAGTTTCATGTCACTGCCACATCATCAATGCCACATCAACACATTTCCATGTAGGCAAGGACTGTCTATCAATGTCAAATGGAAAAAGGGGTGAGAAAGGACAAAGTTGAAGTTTCCATAATGTTGTAGTTTTTTGTTGGAGCATTAGATTGAAATTATGAGAGTTTATATTAATTCCTTGTCATTACCATTATCTACATCTCATACAAAATATTCTCTAATTACTGACATGGTTTCTTCTAGAGTCAACAAAAGTTTGCCTTTCAATAAAATTGCACCAGTGGAAGGAAGTGCACAAATGGGGTGAAAGTGGTTTTTTCAAGAAGTTGTAACTTTCAGCTCAAATATCGAATTATTCCACATGAATAGTCATTGGAAATATGATTTAGAGAAGAATAACTTGGAATTATTAGATTTTGTAGAAATCAGACATAATTCTTCATGAATTGAGAATAAAATGGACATGTAGCATTAATTGACAAAAATTTTAAAATATGCATAATTCTAATGAAAATGGTCGCTTGCACATTTTTCAGAATTATGAGATATAAACATATTATTTCAATATAAGAATGAAGATTTGGGAAATGGGGGAAGGAGAAGGATCCTTCTGTCATGAGGAAGAATCCAAGGGTCAAAATATCAGTTTTGGTAATGCAAAGACAAAATCCAATGGGCACCAGAACAAAAGAGAACATGAAACATTATTAGATACTGTGAGAAGCTTGAATATATGAGTGTAGAGATACAAAGAAGACAACGAGAAGATGATGAGATAAAAAAAAAAACAAATAAATGCTCAAGTGATGCAAATCTTAAATAGGTTGCATAGGCAGACAAGGAATGGATTAGGCTCAAGGAAAGAGGAACATGGTAGACATCATGAAAGAAGAGATACTTACAAAAGAAATGATCATTCAATAAGTAATGGAAGAATTCATGGACATTACTCACTTCCTTATTTAACAAGAAAATTTTAGGCATCCAAACATTCCATAAGAATTCCATAAATGTCTCATGTTAGGCACAAAAGAAGAAGACATGAATTGGAAAGTTTGCAAGGAGAATTGAGGAAATCTAAATATTCCATAAGAATTCCATAAATGTCTCATGTTAGGCACAAAAGAAGAAGACATGAATTAGAAAATTTGCAAGGAGAATCTGAGGAAGCTTAAGCCATTTTCCTTTGATGGTGAAAGAGAAAGTGAAGTTGATGCATAAGCTATTTCGAATAAGAAATGATTTCCAACCTGAATAGATACTATCTAACTTAGAAGCCATATAATTGCCACCTACCATTTGTATGGAAAAACTACTATGTGGTGGGATCAGTTGAAACAAGTTGAGAACATTAATGAGAATAGGATGACTTGGAATCAATTCAAAATATATTTTCAGAAGGAGTACCTTTCAAAGAACTTCTATGAAAAGAAGATGCAAGAGTTATTTGAACTCAAGTTGGGAAGCATGACCATAATAGAATATTAATTAATAAGTTCTTGGGGTTGTTGAAGTATGCGGGGTTTATCAAAGATGAGAAGGTGAAGATACAGAGGTTCTCGAGTGGACTACCATCATTTTATAAAGAAAAGTTTCAATATGATGAACCTAAAACTTTGACTGAGACCATTAGGAAGGTTGAGTACCTCTATGAGCAAGGAAAGAGTAGAGAATATGTGAAGAAATCTTGGAAGGATAAGAAGAAAGATAAATCTGATCAGAGGAGGAAAGGATTCAAACCTCCTTTCAATAGAAATAGTCCTAATAAAAGTCAGCAAGAACAATCTGCTAAAATGAATCCAAAAGAGAAGACTCCTTGGGAAAAAGGGGATGACTACCAATCAAATGTTGGTGATGCAAAGAAGATAACCTGTATAAGGAATTCCCTCACCGAGAAGACAAAATTAAGATCATGCACAACATCCAAGAATCCTCTACAGTAGAAGACATGGGAAAAAGTATTCCAAGAATATATGAAGCCTTGGAAGATCAACAAGTAGAATACCAATCCAATATGATTGAAGTGGAAGGTAAGATCATTAATCAACATGTTTCCATTTTGATAGATTCGGGATCAATCCATTGTTACATTGATCCTAAAATAGTGGATAAATTACATTTGGATACAAGTAAGCTTGAAAAATAATGTTTGGTTTATCTAGCCAAGAGAACCAAAAGAAGGATCGATAAGACTGTTAGAGGTTATCCAATAAATCTGAATAGAGTAAGTACATTTGTTGATATGAATATCATCCCACTAGGATCTTATGATATCCTAATTGGAATGGATTGGTAAAGAAGCATCATGTTGTCCTAGATTGTCATAACTAGACATTTACATGTCTTGATGAATAAGGAAAACCAAGCATTGTGAGAGGAATTCCAAGACCCATTTCTATAAGGGAGATTCTAGACTTACAATTGAAGAGATGTTTTAGTAAGGGATGTTAATTGTATGCAACTCATGTGGAGGAACTAGAAAATACAAAAGGGCCAAGCCTTGAGGATTTTGCAGTATTGCAAGAGTTTGAAGTTATATTCTAAGAAATACCAAGATTACCACCATAGAGGGACATAGAATTCTCTATTGACTTAGTACCAGGAGTTGCCACAGTATCAAAGACACCTTACATAATGAGTACACCAGAATTAAAATAATTGCAAATGCAGTTGGAGGAATTGACGAAGAAAGGGTACATGCGCCCAAGTGTTTCACCTTGGGGAGCACCGATACTCTTTTTCAAAAAGAAGGATAGAACATTGAGTTGTGTGTTGACTTTAGATAGCTGAATATATCCAATGTGAAGAAAAAATACCCTCTACCCAGAATTGATGACCTCTTTGATCAACTAAGAGGAGAAAAGATATTTTCAAAGATAGACTTAAGATCTAGATGCCACCAGGTAAGGAACAAGAAATAAGACATCAATAAGATCGCCTTCAGAACCAGGTATGGACATTATGAATTTGTAGTGGTGTCATTTGGACTAACCAACACACCACCTATCTTTATGTGCTTAATGAGTGGCATATTCATAAATTATTTGGATAATTTTGTCATTGTGTTTCTGGATGACATACTTATCTATTCTAAATCAGAAGAAGAACATGAACATCACTTAAGGTTGGTATTGCATCTGTTGAGGGACCATTAGCTTTACTCCAAGATTAGTAAGTGCTCTTTTTACCAAGATAAAATCCATTATTTGGGGAACATTATTTCAGAACAAGGCATAGCAATGGATGCAGAGAATATCGAAGCCATTAGAGGATGGCCAACACCCATGAATGTTTCAGAAATCAGATCTTTTATGGGATTGGTTGGATACTACAGGAGGTTTATAGAAGGGTTCTCTAATATTTCACATCCAATCACTTCCTCACAAAATAAGGGAATTAAATTTGAATGGACAATAAAGTGTGAAGTGAATTTTAATTTGTTGAAGGAATTACTTACTAGTGCACCATTTTAAATATTGTTGACCCAAATGAGAATTTTTTGGTATGTATAGATGCATGCAAGGAAGGACTTGGTGGAGTCCTCGCTAAAAATGGATATATCATTAGTTATGATTTTAGAAAAGCTTAAAGAACACGACATAAATTATTCCACACATGATTTAGAGCTTGATGCCATAGTGCATGGATTGAATATGTGGAGGCATTATATAATGCAGAAGAAATTTAAATTAAGAACAGACCACAATGATCTGAAATATCATTTTGAGCAACCAAATTTGAATGCCAGACAAACAAGATGGATAGAATTTTTAAGTGAATGTGATTTTGACATCAATCATATTAAAGGAAAAGAAAACAAGGTTGTTGATGCACTCAACAAGAGAGTGCATCTCATGCATGCTACAACCATTAGTATGCATCAATTAGATTTAAAAAGAAGAATTTCAAATGTTGTTGTTACAAACCAACATTACCTTTAGGTAAAAGAGAGTTTACAACAAGAGAATGTACAACAAAAATTCAAAGGATATGAGATTAAAGAGGATGGATTTCTTATGCACAAAAATATAATTTTTGTTCTTAGTTCCAAAGAACTTAGGAATTTGGTATTAAAGAAAATGCATAATATTCCATATGTCGGACATCCCAATTACCGTAAAATAATTGCAGCAGTAAGAAGCCAATTCTTTTGGCCTGGGATGTAGAAGGATGTTGTTGATTACATTTCCAGATGCATAGAATGTCAAAGAGTTAAATATGAACCTAGACACCCAGTGAGTTTGCTACAACCATTACCAATTCTAGAGAAGAAATGGGAAGTGGTAACCATTGATTTTATAACTAAGTTGCTCAACACGACAAGGCAACATGATTCAATAATGGTAGTTTTCGATAAACTGACAAAGGCTGCTCATTTTTTTCCAGTAAAAATGACACATACAACAACTAATATTGCATAAATTTACATGAGAGAGATTGCTAAGTTACATGGCATACCTAAGACAATTGTTTTTGACAGAGATAAAAAGTTTACTTCAAATTTTTGGAGGGGATTGTTTAAAGGATTTGGCACAGTTATATGGGAAGACAAAGAGAGCCAACTAAGTAATTGAATGCATGTTGAGAATGTATGTGATGAATAAGCCATCTAACTGGGAATATTATTTGCATTTGGTTGAGTTTACCCATAATAATAGATATCAAGCTTCCTTGAAGATGAGCCCATTCAAAGATTTGTATGGTAGAAAACAAAATACTCCAATGAGTTGGGACAACCTAGTATACAAAGTGGTACTTGGGCTAGAATTATTCAAGGACATGGAAGACCAAATGGTTAGAATAAAGCAAAATTTGAAGGCAACACAAGATAGACATAAAAATTATGCAAATAAGAACATGATAGCTAGAGAATTTAAAGTGGGAGAGCATGTACTTTTGAAAATGAATCCCAAGAAGAGATCATTGAAGTTATTTCTACAAAGCTAGCAACCAAACTTTATGGTCCATTTACGATATTTGACATAATAGGGCCAGTTGCATACATGATTTCATTTCCTGCTTCCATGAATGTGCATAATGTATTTCATGTATCTTTGCTGAAAAAGTATGTACATGATCCTAACCATGTTATTGATTGGAATTTGATTCAGGTAGAGGTACAAGGATACTTTTAGGTCCAATTGATGTGCATATTGGACAGAAAATTCAAAATTCTTCATAATCGAGCCATAAAAATGGTAAAAGTTCAACGGACCTGCTACGGTCCTGAATATGCTACTTAGGAGAATGAAGATGTCATGCAGGCAGAGTACTCGTGACTTTTTGAATAATTTAGAAATTTTGATTTTTGTTTTGTATATGCACCGAGGATAGTGTCAAATAAGGGGGAGGGGAATGTAATACCCTGATTTTGAGTCCCCATAATTATTGATGTATTTTGTTTATTTGAGGAAAGGCCAGAGTGCCTAAACAATGAAAAGAGGCCAAAGTTTCTAGGAAATGTAATACATTAATCATTA